>QEOW01000614.1:197902-318983 GCA_003123825.1 Juglans hindsii
TTTTTATCCCGAGAGTTGTTTGGTTTATACTTACCTCTGGTACCATTTTATGGTATCGCAGATTTTGATGCAGATGATGATGGCGAGCCTTAGCTTGGCTCCGTTGGAGGAGTGATCTGGGATTGCTCCTGTTTAGTGAGTGATGTTTTTATCAATTACTGTATTTACCTTTGTATTATATTTGGGATGACTGTATAATTTTTAAAGATAAATTGTGTTGAATATTTGTATTTAAATTTCTGGTACTTAGTTGACTTATTTATATTATCCGCTGCGACTTTTATTGTGCACCTTTGCATGTTGCACACACACTTGAGCACATTTCGTTGGGATGCGTGACCGTGCTGTCACCATCCTGACGTCACGATTCCCTTGTTTTTTGTACGTGGGAGTCGGGGCGTCACACAAGCAGCCCAGCACCACTGTGCGTCACTGATCACCTCACCGGCTTCCCCTTACGTCGGCAACCAAACCCCACCGTTGAAGCCTCTTGGCAGCTCCTCTCTTAGTCACATGCGAGCAATCCAAAATGGATCTCAACGCACGGGTTCTCCACCCTTGTGCCACCGCGGCTCAGCCCCAGCTCTACTAAGCACCACCATTGAGTTCTCTTCACACTATGGAACACTTCCATGCAACCCACCACCCATAGCTCTTCCGTAGCCCACCCACACAGCACCTCTAAACGCACGAGTTTCTCCCCGTAGCGTCGCCGTTAGCCAATCCACGCCACAGTATCACCACGATGTCCTAGACTCGCCGCCTACAGCCCACGACGCCACCACCAGCTTTCCACGGCACCTCCCCTGCTCCTCCATGCCCAGCTGAGCCGCTACCTCTCCTATTTTGTATTTTGTGAATTTGTACATTTTGTGATTTTGGAGAAATATGATGATTTACGATGATTTTGTGATCATCCTACGGTGATTTTGAGATGATTTACGATGAATTTGGTCGGTGGTTGCTGTGATTGCTGTGAGATTAAGGTTGAGATCAAGAGACATAAGAGGAAGACGGAAGTGGACACTGTTCATTACTATTCATTTATGTTCATCAGCCAATAGACTCTATTAAGTATAAGGAGATATTAAAAGTTTATATTAATAACTTAATATTGATGTTTATGTTTAAGATTAAAATTTTATATTATATTAATTTTAAATTATAAGATTAAAATTTGTATGTAATATTAAAAATCATAAAATTAATTTTATGTTATATCATATGTTATATTAATTTTATGTTATAAGATTAATAGATTTGAATGATAAGATTAGAATTTCATGTTATATTAATTAGTAATTTATAATATAATATATATAATATAATATAAAAAATAATAAATATATATACCAATCCGATTCGGCTTAAATTGATTTTTAAAATATAAAAAATCGATACCGTATCAATAATTTAAGATTGGTTTTGAGTCTTAAAAACCGATATCACATTAAGCCCATTATAAATACCCACCGATTCGATTTGTATAACCGATTTTTCGGTTATTTTTTTACACTCGTAACACCCGATGTGCTCGCACGCGGACTCAGACCATAGCTCGCTTTTTGGGCCTTCGAACCGAACCAAACCGAACTCGACGGTTCTGGAATTGGACGAAGCTTCTGGAATATCCTCTCTTCCAATAAAACTAAACCCTAAAGACCCAAACACTTTCTCGCTGCCTCCTTATCCACACGACCACTCTCTCACTGACCCACAACCCAAAAACCCTTAGCGTCGCTTGTTGAGAAATGGCGTCGACTAACGCTATCTCTACAGCATCCATCTTCTGCTCCCCCAAACAGGTGCTTGTTTATCTTTCTTATCGGGCTCTTTTGGTTTTCTTTTGCCTTCGTAGAAAAAATTTCGGGGAAAAATAATATGCATGCGCGTGGGGTGTGTATTGTGGGTTTGATCATCTAGGCTTAAGGACCTGAAGAGGTTTAATGTTTTATCATGTAGTTTTGAGCTTGCTGGTTAAAAATATAATTGCTTTTCGTTTTTGTTCTTGATGGAAATGAGAGAAATTGAGGATTTTATCTTCTAGGCACTCTGTTCTAGGCGTGGTCTATGCGTGGTCTTGTATACGTTGCAATCTTTTCTAGTTACAATTTGGGAACTATTATGTTGGTTTTCATATTTATATATATGCAATAATCTGTGGATGCAATGTGACAGGGCTTGAGAAGAAGGGGGTCTCAGAAGCAGAGTAACAGGCTGAATCTCAGGCAATCGAGCGGCAGGTTTCTTGTGAGGGCTGCTGCAAAGGAAATTGCATTCGACCAGAATTCAAGATCTGCACTGCAGTCCGGAATTGATAAGCTTGCGGATGCTGTTGGGCTTACTCTTGGTCCTAGAGGTAACTTCTTGTTCTGGCGGTTTCCATCGTTAAATGGAGTGGTGTTGGTGATTTAACTGACATGGGAGCGCTTGGTAACCGGTTGGTGGAGGCGCTTGGTAACCATTATTCATAGAAAAAACTTTACTGACATGGGAGCTAATCCATCAAGATTTCATAGTTATTGTTTTATTGAGAAAAAGACTTCTGTAGTCCCTGCAATTTTGCCCAATTGAAATGCGCCTTATCTATAAATTATTTTTAGATGTAAATTAACTTCAATTTTCTTGGGAGGTTTTGTATATTTGTCCTTTCCATTGTTGTATTTTTTTTTTTAAAGAGTTTTGTCGTTTGTAGCAATTGCTCAATGCAGTCTGGGTTAACATCAATTTTCTATTTGATGTGTTTCTTTTTGGTATTTTGAAGGGAGAAATGTTGTGTTGGATGAATTTGGAAGTCCTAAAGTAGTAAACGATGGAGTCACAATTGCTCGAGCTATTGAGCTCCCCGATGCCATGGAAAATGCTGGTGCAGCACTCATTAGGGAGGTTGGATCTTCATCTTTACCGTATTATATGCTATAATGTTTCTTTCTTCAATTTCTGTTTTTACTATAAATGTATTCTACAGTTGTCTAAGAGATGTTTTGATAATGTATTTACTTGTTTGTGTTGTGGTACATAGGTTGCAAGTAAAACCAATGATTCGGCTGGTGATGGTACAACCACTGCGTCAGTTCTTGCACGGGAAATCATTAAATTAGGTCTTTTGAGTGTCACTTCTGGTGCAAATCCAGTCTCTATAAAGCGGGGGATCGATAAAACTGTACTGGGCTTGGTAGAAGAGTTGGAGAAGAAGGCTAGGGCTGTCGAAGGTCGTGACGATATCAAAGGTATTGTGTTTTTTTTTTTTATTTGAAATATTTGTTTATTTGGTGACAAAATTTTTACTTCTTTAATTTCTTTTTTTAAATTTTGGATTTTCCTTTTGGGTTTTCTTTCCAGCTGTTGCAACCATATCTGCGGGGAATGATGATCTTATTGGGGCTATGATTGCGGATGCAATTGACAAGGTTGGGCCAGATGGCGTTTTGTCTATCGAGTCGTCATCTTCATTTGAAACAACTGTTGAAGTCGAAGAAGGAATGGAAGTGAGTCTCTCTATGTATTTTTTTTTCTAGACGGGGAGTTGATTTATTGTGTGTGTGGTGCATAAGCATGCTTGTAGTTGTTTGAGGCTCATCTGCTGTTTTGGTTCCATTTGGTGCACAGATTGACAGAGGTTATATCTCCCCACAATTTGTCACAAACCCTGAAAAGTTGATTGCTGAATTTGAGAATGCAAGAGTCTTGGTCACAGATCAGAAGATTTCTGCAATAAAGGACATAATTCCCTTGTTAGAGAAGACCACTCAGTTGAGAGCCCCGTTGCTTATAATTGCAGAGGATGTCACTGGGGAGGCCTTGGCTACACTTGTTGTAAATAAGTTGCGGGGCATTATCAATGTTGCAGCAATTAAGGCTCCTGGTTTTGGTGAGAGGAGAAAAGCCCTCCTTCAAGATATTGCTATTCTAACAGGTAGTCACATCTCACTAGAATGAAAGAGTTTGGTTCTGTATATTTTCCCTGTCATATAATAATGTATAGTGTACTTATAAAAGCTTTAACAATTGTTAGTGGTTGGCAAATGAAATGTGGATATAACACTGTCAGATTCAGATATTTTTGGTTTGTCTATGCTCTGTCGCTGTCTCTTTGGTTGCGAATATACATTTTGGGTATGAAATTAAGGCCACTTCCTTCTCTTGGAATTTTGTTATCCTAGTAGGTTTTGATTTTTGATTTTGTAAGTTAGTAGGTTTTGATATTGAAAGGCTTTATTGTGTTTGTAGTCTTTTACAACAACATAACAGGGGCGAGGTGCGCCATATTATAGGTACAATGTCACTTCGTGGTGCTAATTTATGTTCTTGATCCATATTTCAGGAGCTGAGTTCCAAGCCAGTGATCTGGGGCTGCTTATTGAGAACACCTCAGTTGAGCAGCTTGGCTTGGCTAGAAAGGTGACCATCACCAAGGACTCCACCACCATTATTGCAGATGCTGCATCAAAGGATGAACTACAAGCCAGGATAGCACAATTGAAGAAGGAATTATCTGAGACAGATTCAGTGTATGACTCAGAGAAACTAGCTGAGAGAATTGCCAAATTGTCTGGTGGGGTAGCTGTAATAAAGGTGGGTGCTGCAACGGAGACAGAACTTGAGGACCGTAAACTCCGTATTGAAGATGCCAAGAATGCTACTTTCGCTGCCATAGAGGAAGGGATTGTGCCAGGTGGTGGTGCTGCACTGGTTCATCTCTCAACTCATGTTCCAGCAATTAAGGAGAAGCTTGAAGATGCAGATGAGCGGCTTGGTGCTGATATTGTGCAGAAGGTAAGAAGTCTATTATATAACATGATAAACTACTGATGGAAGTTTTGGTTATGAGTAGCAAATTGGTCGAGGGCTGCTGCTAATTTAAATTTGGTACTAGTTTTGGTGTAGAAAATATGGTACTAGTTTTTTGTTTTTTTTTTCCCTTCTAAACTGGGTTTGAATGTCCCACCGGCCAGTTTATTATGGCTGCAGCTTTTAAGAACGTGAGAAGCTAAGCCAAGTTTTAGAATGGTAGTTGGGTTGCTTCTCAGAAGCCCCAAGCTGCATAAATAAACAGACTGAAAGGTAGCTCATACTTTTTAAAAGCTTGAAGCACCCCCTGGAAAGCCACAGAAACCCTCCACCAGAAAAATCTGGCATGCTCCAAGAAGTGGCTTTGGGTTGGATTTCTGCTAGGGTAGAGAGCTGCAGTTATCCTCGAGGGGTGGGTGTTTGTGCTGTATCAAAACAATCTGGCGTGCCACTAAATTATAGCAATGTCCTTGGTGCTTTTGGTCTATTAGATGAATAATTTAGGTGAAATGGATTTGTTTATTCCTTGCTGTGTAAGATTAAATTTCTTGGCGGGGTTCTTACCTTTTGATTGATGTGTTTAAAATGTAGGCACTGGTAGCACCAGCATCACTGATTGCTGGAAATGCTGGAATGGAAGGTGAGGTAGTTGTGGAGAAGATAAAGGACAGTGAATGGGAAGTTGGTTACAACGCAATGACAGACAAGTATGAGAACTTGGTGGAGTCTGGCGTTATCGACCCAGCAAAGGTGACACGATGTGCATTGCAGAACGCTGCTTCAGTTGCAGGGATGGTCCTGACCACCCAGGCCATCGTGGTTGAAAAGGCTAAACCTAAGGCACCCATGGCTGCTCCCCCACAAGGACTTACAGTGTGATCTTCTCTCGAGAATTCGTCAAAATACAAGTGTTGTTAGGATTTTAGGTTTGAAAGAGCAGCGGTCCTATTGCGGTGAATTAAGAGGTATGTCATTTCCAAGTAGTAATAATTTGCCTTTTTTATTGTACGGATTTTGGAATATTGTAATTTTGTAGTCTGGTGTGTAATACCAATGGGTCCGGATGGATGGCAGTATTGACATGAAGGAACGAAATGACTTAAATGACCTTGAAACATCATGCATCAGCTCTCCTTTCTGACTTGGGGGAGCTTGAGCTTTGAGAGTAATGCTACTTGAAGCATCATGCACGACAATCGTTAACACAATTTGTAATGTTCTTACTAGCAAGAACGCTACTGAACCTTCGACAATTGAATGCACAGATTTCACTCAAGAAGAATTCACACTACAAGACGGAATTACTCTCTAACGCAAGATTCCATTCGTGAATCTTGATAGAGAATTTTGGAATTCCCAACCTCCATGTTGTATTAAACTTCAATGATCAATCAATGCCTCTTACACAGGAGCGACCAAGACTGAAACGTAAAATGCACATTACAGCTCCTAAAAGCAATATTCACCGTTCCACTTAAAGCCAAAACACAACTTTACAAACAAAAGGACACTATAACCTAATATTACAACCTAATATTACAATACGCGCCGTATCACATAAAACACCAAACCCTCCTTTTTATTCTGAAAGTAGTTACAATTGTTACTCATTATTCTCTTCAGTTAAAACCGTTACTTCTTCCTCTTGCTTCCCTTCAATCCTTCTCACTCAGCATAGCCTTCACCCTTCTTATGTATCCTTGTCTCTAAGGCACCCGTGACCATCACAAGACAGTGCCAATCAAATGAGGATAGACAGACCTCAATTTGTATAACAACTCCCAAGAGTTATCATCCATATTAGCTCCCACCCATTTAATCAAGACCTCAGTAGCAGCATGGTCCCCTACCTTTTCATCCTCTCAGCTCCCACCCATTTAATCAAGACCTCAGTAGCAGCATGGTCCCCTACCTTTTCATCCTCTCAAGAATTTTTTCAAGCTCGGGTTGAACGACACTTTCATCATTAAATGGAGGCAGTGTAGGCAAAGGGAAAATCTGTTCCCCTAGTTTATTCTTAAGACAAGAAACATGGAAAATTAGATGGATTTTTGATGTAGAAGGCAACCTCAACTTATAAGCAACTGTCCCAATTTTTCGAATCACTTGAAAGTGACCATAATATCGAGGGGCAAGCTTCATGTTATGTCTCATGGCTACTGATTTTTGTTTACAAGGTTAAAATTTAAGAAAAACCCAATCACTCTCTACAAAAGATCTTTTTGATCTCCTTTTGTCAGCATACATCTTCATTCTACTTTGAGCTTTCCTTAAGTTTTCTTTCAATAAGGACATCACTTGTTCACGATTCCTCAAGTACTGATCTACTGCTTCATTAGTAGTGGTGCCTGCTACATAAGACAACAATTTTGGTGGTGGCATCCCATACAAAGCTTGAAATGGAGAGATGCCTGTAGAGGCATGCACAACTGTATTGTAATGCTACTTAGCCATAAGAAGCCAAGTACTCTTAACTCTTTGGTTTAGAACCATTGTTAGCTCTTAAGTAGGCTTCAACAACCTTATTCAAAGCCTCAGCTTGACCATCAGATTGAGGATGGTAAGCTGAGCTCATAGTTAAGGTTGTGCCTTGTACCTTGAAGAGTTCTTGCCAAAACAAATTGGTGAACACAACATCACGATCTGACACAATTGTTCTAGGTAAACCATGAAGCTTGAAAATCCCAGTGAGCAAAATTCTTGCCACCTTAGCTGCAGTATAAGGGTGATACAAAAGAAAGAAATGACCAAACTTGGTCAATCTGTCCACCACTGTAAAAATAACAGTGTTTCCATTAAAACTTGAAAGACCCTCAATGAAATCCATGGCAATATCGAGCCAAGGGTTTTGAGGAATGGGCAAGGGTTGAAGTAACCCTGTTGGAAAAACATTTTCTAACTTGTTGACTTGACACTCCTTAACCAATTTCCTGATGTCTTTCCTCATACCAAGCTAAAAACAATCCATTTTAGCTACTTGTAAAGTTTTATGGTAGCCAACATGTCCTGCCTCTGGACTGTAGTGAATATATTGCAATACTTTCTTCTGAAATGATGAATCAGGAACAATCACCATTATGCCCTTCTTGTGTAGAAGTCCTTGCTACAAGGAAAATTCTCTTGGAACTTGTTACCCCTTCTTCAGAGCATCAATTATCTGAGTAATGTGAGAGTATTCTGAGTAACTTTGCTTCAGTTCAGTAATCCAAATAGGAGTAGGAAATGAAATGAGTGCCAAAACAGCAAAATCTTCTTCCATCTTCCTTGAAAGTGCATCAACCATCTTGTTATCCCTGCCTCTCTTGTACTCAACTTTAAAGTCACATCCCATGAGCTTTGAGATCCACTTCTGCTATGCTTTTATGGCTATATTTTGTTCCAACAAACACTTAAGAGCTTGTTGGTCAGTTTTAATCTTAAACGGCTAACCAAGCAAGCAAGGCCTCCATTTCCCAACTGCACTCACAAGTGCTAAAAGTTCTTTTTCATAAGTTGACAAAAGTAGAGCTTTACCCTTGAGTGCTTTACTATAATAGGCTATAGGCTGGCTGTTTTGCATCAACACAGCCCTCAAACCTACTCTAGAAGCATCACATTCGATGGAAAATTCTTGAGAAAAATCTGGTACCTTCAAAATTGGGGAATGAGCTACATCATGCTTGAGGTGCAAAAAAGCCTTCTCATTTTCTACAGTCCACTCATAGGAATTCTTCTTCAATAACATGGTCAATGGGGCAGCTATTGAACCATAATCTTTGATAAACTTCCTATAATAACTAGTTAAGCCTAAAAAACCTCCTAAAGCCTTAACTATTTTAAGAAAAGGCCACTCCATCATAGCTGAGATTTTGATAAGGTTTGCTTTTACACCTTCCCTAGATATAATATGGCCTAAGTAGTCAACTTCCATGACACCAAATCTGCACTTAGACTTTTTAGCAAACAAAGTATGTTGCCGTAAAACAGATAACACTGTTTTGAAATGTTCCAGATGTTAAGCTAGATCTTGGCTGTAAATCAAGATATCATCAAAAAAGACTGAAAAATTTTTGAAGGAAAGGTTTAAAGACATGATTCATTAAACCTTAAAAAGTGGCTGGTGCATTAGTAAGCCTAAAAATCATTACTAAGAACTCATAATGGCCTTCATGAGTTCTAAATGCTGTCTTAGGGATATCTTCTTCTCTCACTTTTATTTGATGATAACCTGATCTTAAATCAAGTTTATAAAAATACCTTGCTCCATATAATTCGTTCAAGAGCTCATCTATCACAGGAATTGGAAACTTATCCTTGATAGTTTCTTGATTGAGAGCTCTATAGTCCGTGCACATTCTCCATGTGCCATCAACTTTCTTCACCAAGAGAACAGGTGAAGAAAATGGACTTTGGCTTGGTTTAATAACCCCATTCAGCAATAAGTCTTTAACAATTTTTTTAATTTCTATTTTTTGGTAGTGAGGATACCTATAAGGCCTCACAGAAAATGGAGCAGTCCCCTTTTTAAATATAATTTGATGGTCAAAATCTCGAGGTGGAGGCAACCCCGTTGGTTCCTCAAATACATATTTGAACTGGTGCAGCATCTTTTCAACTTCTAGTAAAGGCTTTTTTTTCTCAACATCATTTTGAACTGCTAGAAGCTGCAGAAGCCAACCCTGTTGTCCAATGAAGGAAGACTTCATCATGTGAACTCCAGCTTCTACATGAATCTTTTCAGACAACCCTTGTAGAAACAATTTCTTACTAGCAACCTCAAACTGCATTGACATATTTGTAAAATCCCACTGAATAGGACCCAATGTTTTAAGCCATTGAACCTCTAAGACAATGTCACACCCTCCAAGAGTCAGAACATAGAAAGGGTCTAGAAACTTAGTTCCTTGCACCTTAATCATTTTCTCACATTTGTCTTGGCTGATTATACTAGTACCATATGCTACTTTCACATGAAGTCCTCCATCTTCAACCACTTTCAACTTTGTTGCTTCTACTACCAAAGGATCCAGGAAGTTATGAGTACTTCCTGAATCCACAAGGATTTCAATAGAAAATGAGCCTATTTTACCCAAGAGTTTCATGGCATGCAACCAGAAATTGCATGAATAGAAATTTCAAGTTCCTCAATTCCCTTCTTAACCACTTCATTAGATTCTTGCAGTGATCGAGCCTCAACTTCATCCCCACTATCAACTACCTCTTGCATGTCACTACTCTCTCCATGCACGAAATAAACCGTCGGATTCTTGCATACATGATTGGGATTCCACTTTTCCTCATGGTGGAGACATAGACTTTTTTTTCCTTTTTTCATCCATCTGAAATGAATTCACCTTTTTAAGAGGAAACAAATTCTTTTGACCCTTATTAGCTAGATCAACCAGCCCCATGCTATTAATTGGCCACTTCTCAGCAAAATGGCTATTTTGTCTCTAAGATTTTCTTGAGGATAACACATGCTCCTCTTGCAGCTTTGCCAAGCTAAAGGCAGCCCCCAAGGTTTAGTGGATTAAACATTTTCACAGGTATTCGAATGTCATCTTTTAGTCCACTAATAAAGCAACTCATCTTATGTTTATCAGACAAACCTTTCAGCCTATTGGACAAGGCCTCAAATTGTGATGTATACAAACTAATAGAAGTAGTTTGTTTTAATCTGGTTAAAGCCTCCAATGGATCATCAAATACTAAAGGTCTAAACCTTCCTTGCATTGCTACCACTGAAGGTCCAAACCTTTCTTACTCCTCTTATCACATTGAGGACAAAGTACTTGTTTGGATTCAAGAACAAAGTTTTGAGAAGTATAAGATGGACAAGACAAGAACATATATGACGGGATTCATGATTTTTTTTTTTGAAAACCAATCTTTTTATATAAGAAAAAAAACTTCATTTATGGCAAACAAATACTGCGATAAAAAACAAGGACTTAAGGATTACTTCTCAACCAAACCCATAAAATCTCATTTCCCACCAACTAATTATTTATGGTTAAGGTATTATAGGCCTATTTTGTCTAGTTTTATTACCCCTTGCTAAGGGTGGGCGAAAATTCCGGTTCCGATTCCCCCCAACACTTGCTTCGATTTCGACTCCGCCGAAGCTGAAAATTTTTGAGTTCAAAATTGAAGTCGGAATTACTTCGAAAAAATTGATCGGAGTCGAAGTCGTCGGAGCCAATATTAGCTCTGAACTCCGACTCCAATTGTATTTCTCAGAACAAATCTTATCTCCTCTATTTGTTCACTTCTCCCAAAGAAAAGTCTATATTTTTATCTAATTCTTTTTTACGAGGTTACTTATTTTTATTTGAACCATTTGTCTTTCCTTCTGAACCAACTTTATCGACTTTACTTTTGAGTTTTCACGTCCTTCCATTGCTTTGGGTTCAAATCACCATCATTTTTACGTTTTTTTTTTTTTCCTTTTTCAGAGATTTTTGGTTCTAAGGGTGAGATCGTGAGTGTACACTGTACATGTCTAGTTTTAAGGTACCAATCGCTTTTTATTTTTCATTGACGACTTAACTTTTCCTATGAGACGCCGCCATGAGCTTCAAACGGGTAGAGGGATTCCCTGTGAATGATTGAGGTGGGGTAGTATCGTGTTGGCCTCACCTGATAGTCGGGATGTAGAATCTACAGGCATATCATGTGGTGATGTCTCCTAGTTAGTGGGCCGGGTAGACACTCCCTAGTGCAAAATGTTATCTTTGTGTGAGAGTCGACCTGTGCTGGAGTATAGGCGAGTTGGTCGGCACCATGTTGGTCGGGTAGAAGGGATTTTCCCGACGTCGAGCGATGAGCAACTCATCTCCTGTTTGTCCATTAGGCGATGAAGTGTCTGTGTAACGAATATCTATGTGATAAACCTTTATGTGTTGGCAATCGTACCAAGAAAAATCGATATACTTTTATGGATTTGACCTACTAGAGCGACAAGTGATTCCTCGCCTAGATAGTATTCATGCTTAAATACAATGTGTAAGAAGGTAACTCCTTAGAAGGTGATTCCTTGCCATGTTTATATAAATATGTGTTTTACTAAGAGAGTGATTCCTTGCCATGTTTTAATGACCCATGTATCTATATCCCAGAGGGTGATTCCACGCCAAAGCATACATATATATGCCCTTTTGCTATTTACATGAACTGTTCATTGCATCTTCACGAGCATTATCTCTCATTAGAAATTTTTGTCATGGCTGCCTAATCTACCTTTGGTTTCACTCTCGGAACCATAGACTTTGATGTAGAGTTAGAACTAGAAGTGATGCCTGAGGAGGAAGATGTTTTAAACTCTAGTATTGCAAGGTCTAGTTACAAACTAAACCTTTATTTGGATGAGGCACGCCCAACGCGACCAAATCCTAGGTGTTGACCACTTGGTTGGCATCCTTGGTGCGACAGAACTTCGCCAAGACCTTTACATGAGGGACAAGGCACCACATTCATCATCACATAACAAAGGGAGACGTAATACAATTTTTAATCACCTGCAACCAGTGATCCGAGAAACCAAATGCTTTTAACACATTCATCAAAAGTTCCAATCCATTCGGTCATAAGCCTTAGACATGTCCACTTAAACTATTGCATTGCTACTCTTACCTTCTTATTAATACTATGGACCATTTCCTAAGTCAAATAAATATTTTATGCAATATTTCTACCCTATAGGAAGGCCCCTTGTTCTTCGGAGGTCAAGCGAGGTAGAAGAAAGTCTAGTCTATTCACCATGATTTTTTAAAAGATCTTGTACACAACTGAGTAAATACTTATAGGTATAGACTTTAAGAAATTAGAGGGCTCCTCTTTCAAAATCGTTACTATAAAATATGCTGGGCAGAAATTAGACAGAGGGACACCCTTGAAGAATTCAGATGCAACTTCAAGTAGGTATTCTCAAATGATTTCCCAGCATTCTAAAGAGAAACTAAAACTAAAACCATCATGACCTGGCTTTCTATCTCTTGAAATATTGGACAGTGTTTCTTTGACTTTGTCAACCGAAGGAGATTTATATAGAACCTCATTGTCTTGCACAAAAAATAGGGAGAAATAATTGAATTACAATAAAAAATTTATATCAACCCATTTGAAGACAGCATATCATCAAAATAGGACACAACAACTTTCCACTAACCCATTTGAGTATTTCTCACCTAAACCAACCTCGAGCTCTAACAACTCGTCCCACAACTTTTGTACGTTTTGATCCACCCTTTCGAACACTTCTTTATTCCATATTTTCATAACTCCTTTCAACCTCTTCAGCTTAACTGCTAGCTTTGTGAGGACACTGTCATAAGCTTCTTGCTTCCAACTATTGTCTAGTATAGATTGAAATTCGCTACTCGCTACTAACATTCTTTGAAACTCGAAAGGAAGAGGGTCGCACAAGTTTCTCCTCCAAGTTAGAGAGATTAAAATTGGACAGTGGTTAGAGCAAGTTCTTGCTAAATAAGACATCAAGGGGGCATCATTAAAATTAGGACTTATCAAAACCCTGCCCAATTCAGCCGAAATCCTTCTTCTCTCCTCCTGCCCATCACACCATGTATATTTAGGTATTCATTATTTAGCTCCATCATATTACAATCATCAATAGAATCATTAAAACCATCCATATCAATTCTTGGTTTAGGTATTCCACCTAGGTTCTTAGATTTGTCAGAGTATATTAAAATCCCCTTACACTATATAGTTAATATTGGAAGGAAAATGATTTACGTACAACATTTTTCACAACAATGTTTTAAATGAGAGGTATTTTCGTAAAATACCTTATAAAAATAACATCATTTCACAAAAATACTCTCATCTTAAAATATTGTTGTGAAATGTGTTGTGTGTATTATTACTCATATTGGAAACTTGCACTACCTTCAAATCTTGCCACAATTCTCTTCTTTCCAAGTAGGTGCATTTGGCGTAAATGGCTGAAAGCATAAAAATCTCCTGTTCATTCTAAATGCTCCCGAGATAAACTGAGAGGTAGAGCTTATTAAACTAAAATTGAGGTCGTCATCCCACATCAGTCATATCTTGCCATCTTTCCCTTCATTGGTGTTAACCTGATTAAACTTCAATTTCTATGCTATATTTTTGGTCTTTTTGAAAGGAATAAAAGGTTCAAGTAAAGCCACTACTTTAGGGTTATGCTTCCTAACCAACTTTCTTAGTTTACCCACTAATGCTACCAACACCCCTGATATTCCATATAATGATGTTTGGAATCATTATGATATATGGGGGAGGGGGTTAATAGAGCCAAGCTAGTTTTCTTCTTGTTTTCCTTTTTTAATTCCTTCCTGAACGCACTTAGAGGTATGTCAAAATTAGATTCATATCATCGGAGGAGATATGAGGGATTGAAACAAACCTTCTTTATCCTCTAAGTCTTGCAAAGAAGAGATGTGTTATAGACATTAGGACCCTCATCTTTCTCATTCTTGCAACTTCCAGCCTCTCCTATGTTTGCAGTCTCTCCTTCCTATTTTTGGTTTGAATGGAGCTCTTAGGGGAAATTGGCCCATTCTTTTCTACCACCTCTATTCCTTCAATTGTCTCCCCTTCCTTTGCTTCCAACGCCAACCCCTTATCTTTTCCACTATCAATCTCAATGCCCCCTCGTCATTCTTGGCCACTTGAAAAATGTCCCCCCTATCTGGCATATCGGGATCCTTCTCAAGTCCCTCATGCTGTGAACCCTCCTCACACTATAGGTTCTCATTAGTTGGCTCTAGTCCCTCCAACACACTCTTGGTGCACTACACCGAGATTACTTGGTTCTCCAACCACATTATCAGTTTGGTTTATTGTAGGCTTGGCCGTTTTTGTATTATTCTTCATATCAATCTTAACATATCTCTTCTTGTATCAAAAGCTCATATCCAAATTTGATCAGTAAGAGGCTTAACAACTTCTACTTCCACAAACATCCTGGCACAACTTTTCCTATAAACATTCATGGTTGCATTGTCTATCTTTCCATTTCTCTAGACTCTCTAACCCAAACCTTTGCAAAATCTGACTCAGAATTCAACTTCACCATAATATGTTTTGGATAAAAATTACCCTTAAAAGGTATTGCATTCAAACAAACCCCATCTCTTGCTAATATGCAATTTGACCTGATCTAGTTAAGGTCGTCCCCTTAAGAATTTTAAGAAGCAGGGTCTAGCGTACCTCTTTTTCTGTCAGTGCCATTTCTCGCTTTGAAAGGAAAAAACCAAGAATCATGTGACTCTCCTAGATTCTGCTTGGGATCGGACAGACTCTGAAGTGTCGGGACATGGAATACAAAGTTATCTACCCTAGTTTATGGCAATTAAGGATGCAATGCACTTAACATGCATCTAACAATATGTAATATTCGCAACGGATAATTTCTTTTCTTTGAGCAATACATAAAATACCAGAATGCTAATCTTAAACTTAACTACTTATTCATAACTATTCACATATACTGAATTCACATAAACCATTCAGAGACTAGTTTAAACCATGTACAAATAAAAGTAGGGTCCCTACAACGTGGGCCCTCTCCAACCACAAAAGAGAAGTACTTAGTACATATTATAAAATCTTAGTGCTCGTCCTGTACTTTCCAACGTTCTATGATCTCCTCCAAGATTCCCGCAGTATCCTTCTCTAGCAATATAGTAACATTCGCTTAGTAGCCTATCGGTCAGAAGTGATAGCCTATTGTAAAATCAATACTACTTGGTTCTAGACATGCCAACCTTACTCTAGTCTAGTTTGGTTCAATCGATCCTTGTCACAGTACCTACCATTCTGGGGGGAATGGTAGTTGAGACTACTACGTTGACATTTGATTACAAATATCATCAAGTTAACAAACAATTTAAGCTAACAGTTTAATGATGCATTCATGATAGTAAAAGTATGAATGCAAAATGTGATCATAAATAAGCATGATATGACTTGACAAATAACAAGAAATGTATTGACATGACTTGAATTGACATGAAAATAACTAAACTGACATGAAATGAACATGACATAAAGTTGAACGTGAAATTGGATATGAATTGAACTTGAACTGAATGTGAACTAAACTGAGACTAAACTAAACATGAACATGAACATGAACATGAACATGAACTTAGAATCTTGTTCAATAATTAAGCATGATTAATAAAACTGACCATATGGGTGCTACATGGTTTCCCTTGATCCGTGTGTCCCTTCTGATTACCGCATTACAACACAAGTATTTGCACTAGCTCTGAGTGAGTTAACATACGTATCAATTCACGAGTATTTGCACCTGTTATGAAAAACGTAATGTACGTATCTTGTGACAAATATCTGCACCAGCACGAGTATGTATAACATGAAATTGAAAGTGTGTGAGGCACCATCGACATTAGTGTCTAACTTTGCTCCAATAACTAGTTAATTAGGCTCCATTTGAAACTTGTTGATCTTTACCTTGTCAATCAAGAGAATTTCACGCTAGTTTAAACACTTTAACTTGAACAAAAGAGTTCTACTAGGATATTACCCCATCCTAGCACTTATGGTCGTAATAAATATAAACAGACTAGACTGACGTGAAAATATTGTTTTCAAGACATACTCTGCTCTCTAGATATGACGTGACATGAAATGAAAGAATAGATGAATTGACAAAATGTAACGTGATATATACGTGAGACGTATGACATGACATAACATGAAACAGACCAATATTTTGTGAAATAGCATAACATGTAAAAGAGAAATGACTTGTGAGTCTGTGACAATGCATATCGTGTAACAAACAAAGTTTCGTGATATGGTACAGAGTGTAATAGGTAAACATTATACGATAGAATAAAATGTGTAATAGATAAACATGTAGTGACATGGCATAACATGACATAGATGATAACATAAGTACATAAACAATAATTCCCTTACCAACATACATACACAGTAATCTGATAGTAAGTTAGAGACTAACTTACAATGATCGTTTGCGCGACGAAACACGTGAAACTGTACATTGGATTTCTAAATGTCAAAAACTCTTCACTAACAGTTTAGAATCATAAAAATACTACCTTAGAGTAAAATTATCATTTTGCCCTTCTACATGTGGGCAAATGACTATTTTACCCCTACTTTAATGATTTTACATCTTAATTTCAAAACTCACCAAAATTTACATTCTTCATATAAATTTGTCCTAAATCCAAATATCTTATTATAAAAAAATTTAAACACATCATAGCCATAACAAATGCATCAAGGCCGAAACACACATAGGCCATTTTTTTTATTTTTGTTGCACTTCTCTCAAACTTACCAAAATATTGCAACATAGCAAATCATATCCTATTTCCAAATAGCATACTAAAAAAATCAACAAAATCCACTTCATAGAATCACTAATCTTTTTAATACAAAGTTTCTAGTTTTTTAACTATAAACACAACCCTTGATTCTCAAGGTTTGTCTCTTTTTAAAACATCTCTAAGAACTCTAAAAGTTCAAAACATTCTTCTTTCTTCCGATATGTTCATAACATGCTCCTAAGAACTATTATGCTTTGAATCATTAAGAAAAAACCACAAATAGTACAAAAATCCATTTTGAAGTACTCAACCTCAACAATTTCACCAAAACCGATTTCCTCAAGGTTTGGTTTTGATCAAATCACTTGATCTAAACAATTTCATGAAAAAAATCATAAGCCAACAACATCATATGATTTAAAAATATGTCCTAGAGTAGATCCAAGCATTAAAATCAAGATCAAAGGGCCAAAATTAAACCAAAACATAAATCTATCCAAAAACCTCAAATCTATGACCTATCCGAACCTCTTCATGTATAAAAACTTATATCTTCAAAACCAAGACCAAAACTCCTTAAATTAACATCCTAACATGTAAAACAAATTCCTAGGATCATCATATAAAAATATAAAAGCCATTGGATCATGTTTTCTCATCAAAAGATTCAAACATACATAAAACAGAAACTGTTTTACTCCTTCAAGTTTTCAACTTTTTAGATCTAAACAAAACTTTCGTCAAAAGATTATAACATCAAACGAGTCTTCAGCAAATTTCTATTAGCATGTTAACTACACTCCATAAAAATATTAGACCAAGATATTTCTAGTAACTTGGTCAAAAATACCAAAATATCAAGCATTGTCTAGTTTACCGCTTAGAATGACCTTTCCATGCTTAACACAACTTTTAACCCATCTTATGACCATGAAAATCATGATAAAAGATATCCACAAAAACTAGACTGAAAGAGGAACAAATTTCATGAAGAAGACTGTAATAGCCCAATAGATATTCAGTGGAATTTTTTTAGGTTTTAGGAATCTCGTGAAAACTCCATAAGTTTTCACAAATTAACTAATTGCGTAGGTTTTAGTCTGTCAGCATAGTTAGTGTTGCCACTCACTATGGTGTCAGAAGCGCAATTTTATTTATTTGAGATGGTTGGAAGTGTCAGAATGTGATATGGTCTGAACCATTAGACTCAGTTAGTTATTTAGGATTTTATGGTACAATAATCCCATTTTTAATTTTCGGATGAAACGCTTGTTCAAAAATACGTTTTGATTAATTCGAGGCACTTCGGGGTGAATTGCGATAAACGAATTTCATGGTTAGTTTAGTATGTATATAACCACTTGATTAAATCATTTCCACATGCTATTAATTTCTCAAATTCATGTTATGACATCATTATGCAACCCTTTAAACCTTGAAAATTTGATTGGGAAAAACAAAATTGGATTTGGGCTTGATAGCATTTCAAACCCTAACCAAACCCTTTCTAAACCCTAAATTAAGCCCATTCGTTTAAGGCCTATGAATTTTGGCCACTTGGCAAAACTTCTTGAGTAAGTTTTCCCCCACCCATGGCAGACCAACCTCTGCCTAAAACATGCCCAAAGTCATGCATGATGTGAAGGCCAAAAGCCACCTCACCACCACCATTCTCTTCATGGATGTTTCTTTGGCTGAAAACCACTCACTATTTTTGCCTCTTTGTGACATAGCCACCATATCTCAAGATGTCATACAAGACCATACCTCCATTTTCAGAAGTACTTGAGGTGTACAAGTCACCACTTCTCTCACTTCACCCATTTTCACTCACATTCTTGCAAACCCTTTTAAGCTTTCTCGGGCAGATTTCAGTAGTTTTTTGCTAGTCATTTTTGGAACCTTTGTAAGTTTTGTCTCACAATGATTCTTTTATGAAAGTTGTTCTTCTTTGAGTTTAGTTTCCGTGGGTATCTTTGTAAGTTTCATGGTTGTTTAATAGGTCAAAATTTGTTTTAACTATGGAAAAGTCAATCTGGGCGACAATCTAGATAGTGTGTTGTGTTTTGGAGTTTTAGACCAAGCTAATAGACAAGTCTTGATCTGAAAGTTTTATGGGATATTGTTAACAAGTATATATGAATGTTTGTTGGAGATCAGTTACATGATTTAAGCTTTTGATGAAAGGTTTTCTCAGATCTAGAAACTTAGAAACTGGAAGAGGAAAAACAATTTATGTTTAAGAAAGTTTGAGTCTTTTGTGGTTTAATCTTATTCCAATGAATTTGATATTTTTATTTGATGACCTTAAACCTTTTATCTACATGTTAGGATGTTAGTTTGAAGCTTTTTGATGTTGGTTTCAAAGATGTTAATTTTTATGCAAGAGAATATACGGTTGGGTCAAAAGCTTGATTTTTTAGTTAGATCCATGTTTTGAGTTATTTTAGCCATGTGATTTTAAGTTTAATACTTGGATCTAATTTAGGACACATTTTTAAACCATGTGATGTTTTGGTTTGAAGATCTCATCATATAATGCCTTAGATCAAGTGTTTGATCAAAGCTAGTTGGGAAGAAATTTTGTTTTTGGCTAACGGTAGGAGCTGAGTGCTTCATGTGTTATTTTGTGAGTTGTGGTGACTTTTATGTGTTGATTAAAACCACGTTACTTCTTAAGTTTGTGTTATGAAAATGTGAGAAGAAAGTTTTGGATTTTTGGAGTTCTTCGAAATGTTTTGAAATAGGTCAAACCCTAAGATTCAAGAGTTGTATTTTAGTTAAAAAGTTTGGATCTTTTTACTCAAGAGTTTTGTGATTATGTGAAGTATAATTTTGTTGGATGTTTTAAGCATGTTTTAAACTTAGGATACGAGGATCTTTGTTGCAATATTTCAGTTTGATTATATGTTTGGAGTTGGATAAAATTGCAACAAAAATCGAAGAGAGATGACGTTTGAAAGTTTCACCCTAGCATGTTTCTTATAGTTGTGTTTGATTTTAAATTTTTCTAAGTTGATAATTGAGCTTATGACAAAATTTACATGAGAAATGTAACTTTTTGTATTTTTGGAGTTAGCATGTAAAATCTTTTTGTATTTTTGGAGTTAGCATGTAAAATCCTTAAATCAGGGGTAAAATGATCATTTTTCCACATGTAGAGGGTAAAATGGCAATTTAACTCTAAGTTAGCATTTCTTCATTTTTTCTTTTTTAGTGATTAAGTTTCTAGCATCTGTGATAAAATAAATCCAACTGCTTCAAAAAGTCTCACAAAGTGAGCCAAAAACTCAACCCGAGAGTCTCTCTAGTTGGCTCTCTAAGAAAAGAGTTGGAAAGTGAAGAAATGAAGTGGGAAGAGATTTAGACACCTTATACACTTCTGGAGGGTGATGGGAGGCTGTGAAAGACACTTGGAATGATGGTTGTATCTGACAAAACTGTGGGCAATAAGCCAAGAGAGGGGTGGTGGTGAGGTGGCCTTGGCCTTCACATCAAGTACAACTTGGGGCTATTTTGGGCAGTGTTTGGTTAGCCATGGCAGGGGAAAACTTCCTCCACAGGCGTTGCCAAAGTGGCTCAGTTTTGTGGACCTTAATCGAGTGGGCTCTCATTTAGGGTTTCAATTGGATTTGGTTGGGGTTTGGGATGCTATCAAGTCCAAATCTAATTTTTCTTGGCACAATAAAATTTTCAAGATTTAAAAGGATAAATAATGATGTCCTAACATAAATTTCATTGGTTAATAGCATGTGTAACTGATTTAATCATGTGATTAAACACTAAGCTAAATTTAGGGTTTGGAGACAAACTTTGGGGTTTGGAAAAACCGTTTAGGGTTTTAGTTTCAACCAAACTTTTGGGGTTTCAATTGGATTCCAAGTATTTGAGATTTCTCTAGGGTTGAAATCCTCTTTGGTTTGGCACAAATTGGATGGTTGGATGCAGTAGGGTTTTGCTTGGGTCGCATGATCACAAAGCTTGATTTCCTTCATATTTTCCATCTCATGGTTCCTCTAGGTGCCAAGTGTCCAACACTATTTACCAAGTGTGGCTAAAATCTTGGCAAGTGTCCAAATAAAAATTTTCTAACCTAATTTGGACATTTAACATTGTGATTTTGAAGATACTGCTCTTAAGTGCTACTATCGAGATTACTATTCACTAAAAATAAACTTTGTATTGTAAAACCCTAAATAAAAATACTAACCTTAGAGTGCAAATCGTTTATTAAAATTTGACTCCGAAGGGCCTTGAAATAATAAAAACGCATTTTCGAACAAGCGTTTTGCTTGGAAATCAAAAGTTGTATTATTGTGCCATAAGATCTTAACTATTCAAAAAAAAAAAAAAAAACTAATGTCACAGACCTTATCTTATTCTGACACTTTAAGGTATCTCAAATAAATAAAATCTCACTTCTGGCACCATAGTGAGTGGCAACGCTGACTATACTGACAGGCTAAAACCTACACGGTTGAGTCGATTCGTGAAATTTTTTGATTTTTCACAAGGTTTCTAAAGCCTAAAGAAATTCACCCCTTGAATTTTTGGTGGGTCGTTACATCCTCCCCTTCTAAAAAAAGGATTTTGTCCTCGAAATCGATGCAAATGCTAAAACAACCATACTAAACAAAGGAGAAGATGCTGCTCACCATGCCTATTGTCCATCACTAGATGCATTGTCGCTGGTTAGTGCGGGGTGGGGGTGAGTCGATGTCCATCGGCATAATGTGTTGCAGCAAGTAGTAGAATGCATCATCATCAGAATCATATGCCATGTTACCAAAATGTCTGGGACCAAAGTGATGCTCGACATAGGTGACCTTGACGTCGCGGGTTCAGGATTGGCGGTTGTGACTTGTTCTTCTATTGCTCGACTAGATTTAGCTCTATCTCGTGCCATCCTTGCTTTGAAGCTATCCCGATCCATCCACATGGTTGGGTGCAAATGTGGGTAACGTTCTTCATGAGGCAAGGCCTTCCTCTTATAGCCTATACCATTCCTATCTATATCCATCACCTGGGTGCACAAAATAACAGGTACCTTATAAAAGGAGAATATAACACTCACAAAGGTTACTGCCTAAACTGAACAAGTTTTAGGCTAACTTTCTAGGACTTTGAATCCCTGCCTAAGCGAAAGTACTACTTTCCTTGCTACTCAAAAAGTTATTCACCACATATATTTTCACCACCAAGATTCTTCCATTCCTTAACTCTTATCTCTTTCTAATAAAAAATTTGTATTTTAATCCTTCTGTGAAGGTAGATTGAGTCATACCGATATACTCTCTGAATCTAAGACTTCGGTGGTTAATCTCCCAAAACTCTTCCTTAGAAAAAAAATATAAGCGATACACTTCATGTGTCCTTGTAATTCAGTTGGATTTTTTTTTTAATCTATACACAACTGAATTCAGTTTCTCTATTTCCTCAATGAATTGTAGCTGCCTAGGACTAGCTTACTCCTTCATAATCAAAACGAATCGTTTCTCCTCCTAGGTGGTACCTCGATAATCGTTCAAGCATTAATCTAATCTCAAGGCTTTCTCTCTTATGGTTGGCATAGCTCTTATATCCATCAAGAGTTGTTTCTAATTCTGACTCTAATAAAAAAGATATATTCCTACTGCTCACGTAAATCCTCAGGACCAAGATTTAACTCTCCCCATATTTGACTCCAATATAATGGCGATTTATGTCTCCACAAAAATAGTACTTCGCCAAAGACCATTTAATGGCGGCCAGGTAAAACTTCTATCATAAGTGAATCCTACTAAGGCTAATGCTTCTCCCAATCACTTCACTCTTCTGGACACAATTCAATCACATCCTCTAAGTTTGGACAGCTCGCTTCGTCTGTTCATCCTCAAAACCAAAACTAACTTTCATATGTGGAATACTATTTAGTCGACCTTCAATATCCTTCCTCGTACTACTAAAAGGTATTCTATGTTTACATCGATATGAACAATAATACTCCAAATAAGAATTGTTACTCTTACCACTTGGGTAACAATTTGGCTTTCGAACTGAACTCTCATGCAATGTCGCAGTCACTAAAATAGTGACACGCTCGAAACAAATCATGTATAAGCTGCAACCCTCAACGGCTTGGCATTACCCCATAATAACAATAATAAAATAATATCATCAATTGCAATCCAATCAACCTTAACTAAACTTAACAATACATAGGTCTTAGAAAAATACCAGAAATGGCATTTGCTCCATATGTTCTTGGGGCGTCAGTGTGGCGCCCCCGACCCCTATGTAAGGAAACATGGGAATCGAGACGCCGGGATGATGACAATACGGTCACGCATCCCAACGATAAGTGATCAAGTGTGTGTAACATGCAATAGTGTACAATAAACAACGCAGCGGATAAATATAAATAAGTCAATTAAGTACCAGAATTTTTTTATACAAACTAACATAAGTAAAATGATTAAAAGAGTTATACAGTCATCCCAAATAAAATATAATACAAGTACCAAAACAAATACGAGTGATCCCAATCACTCATAGGGCGGAGCCGAATCCTCAAGCTCACTCTCATCTTCCTCTGCATCAAAATCTGCGTTACCATAGAACGGTACCGCAGGTAAGTATAAACCAAATAACCTCGAGATAAAAACATATTAATGCAACTAACATGCATGCATATGAAGAAATATGCGACAGACCCAAAATATCATTTTTCCCGAAAATGGATATTTTCCAACACATGCGAAAATCCCATTTTGGACCAAAAATATTAATCCGTCATTTTTCCAGAAAATGATCCAAATCAATAAAACATCATTTTCCTAGAAAATGAATCACATAAAAATCCTTTTATTCAACACACGCTATTTTCCCAGAAAATAGCCCATTAATCCATTTTACCAATGCACCATGATCTCCCCTAGGGACCATCCGCACGTCCTGGCTTCGTAGCGATACCCAGTTCCGTGCCCAGCGCGTTCATGGCCAAACATCCTCTACGCAACGAGTGATGCCTAGTTCCGCACCCAGCGCGTTCATGACCAAGCATCCTCTAGCCCCCGCCAGCAGAGGGGCCACGAAGTCAGCACGAGACCATCTCGTTCGATCCTGTTGTCTTCCAGCAACAACCCAGGAGACGTCACTCAGTATATTCTACTCCCGAGTGACCAGAGGAGCTTCACCGAGATAATGCCCCATCTCGGCTTGGAGTCGTGATACACACGTACCTAAAAATCATTTTAACACATGAAAATTCAATTTTCAATAAACACATGAACATGAATGCAATTACACGAAAACCCAGTTTCCTTTACAAACATGATCATGCGTGCATATATGCCATGTACATGAACGACGCCTTAACCAACAACCAACAACTCTCAACACAAACCAAACACACAAACAACTCCGTCCTCCAATCCATCCGACCCCTGCACTCCTCGGACTCAGTCTGGCATAACCAACCAGAATACAGTAAAATGAGTCAGTGCAAAAATCTATTTAAATCAAGATAATTCTTTGAAAAAAAATACTTACAGTGCTATATAATAATTTCTGAAGGATCACGGAGGTGCAAGAGCTGGCGGCTCAGCAACGTAACAGTGCAAAATACACTGTGGCCGTGGGTCTCAAAAACCCACTTGTGAATGGGGAAAAACCAAGACTCGAAATTGATAGGGTAGGACTTAGGGAAGTCGGTGAAGCTAATGGTGGTGGTGGTTGGCTGTGGGTGGCGGCGTAGAGGGCGGATTAAGGCCAAAATGTCCAAAACAGAAATGTTGATGAATGTGCTTCACTAGTGGTAGATCGGGGCTGGGGATGGGTGCATTGGGTTGCTATGAGGTTGAGGATGAAGTGATGAAGAAATGGTGGCCGAAGGTGGCGCGACGGCGGTGCTGGAGCACAAGGAAGGCCGCGGCTTCGCGTTGAGCGTAGGGACAAACGACGGTGAGAGGGAAGCTGAGATTGGAGGGGGTTGGTCACCGAAGGGTGGGGAAGGTCGTGGGCTGGGCGGTGAGGCACACGGCGGCGCGCGACGGTGGCTGGGTGGAGGAGAAGTAACGCACGGGGAGAGAGGGCCTTCACGCGTGGGAAGCAAGGGAGAGAAATGAGAAGAAAGAAAAAAGAAGAAAAGAAAAAAGAGGAAAGAAAAATGGAGGAAAAGAAATGAGGTCCAATCCTCACATCTTGGGTCACAAAAATGATCCAACGAAAAATATTTTAAAACAGTAAGTTAATTAAAATAATTTAAACGTAAAGATAAAATGAAAATAAAATAATTAAATCCAACAATAAATTAATTTAAAAAAATAAAGAACAATTTAAATGCATAACAATAATTAATATTAAGGAAACATATCAAATTAATTTTCACAAATTAAAAATCATAAAAATAAACCCACAAAAAAATCTGACAAATTAAAAACAAAAGAATCAATTTTTAAATTAATAAAAATAATCATTCAATAAAAATACACTAAAATACGGGGTGTTACAGTCAGCATCTGCCTTTCTAGGAGTGATTGTATACACTCGAGTTTGGAATCTCTGTTGGGAACAATCCCATTTTTTCGAGCTCTCTTGGGACAACTTTTTATCAGGTGGTCAGGTTGGCCACACCCGAAACAGAGTCCTAAAGTAAGTTTGCACTTGACTCCATGGTTTTTACCGCACATTCCGCACAATGGATGTGTGGTCGGTGTCTTGCTGGCGGTAGCTTTACTTTTCAGAGGCTTAAACTTTCCGAGCGAGGTTCTGGGATCCCTTGAACTACTATAATGAGTGTAGTGACTGCTAGAGTAGCTTTAAGTCAAAAGATATGGTATAGCAGTCTTTCCGAGCGAGCTTATGGGACCTCCTATAAACCATTCCAACTATTTTGTGATAGCTTGATTGAATTTGGTTTTATGAACAACAATATGGATGGACTTCTTTTGGGGAGCTACCTCGGTGTCTTTTATTAAAGTTGTCTCAACGAGGTTATTTTGTTATTTGAAACTTACTTAAGTAGAGAACACCTACAATCCAAACCCAACATAAATAAGAAACTCAATCTTGATTCAGCTAATAGTTTTGAGTCTATCAAATATTTCCAAACAAAGAAGAGATCCAATCCCAACGTAGCTTCAACTTCTCTTACTCCTATTGGACAAGTGTATGATTGCTTGTAGGAGAGAGCGGTCTTCTCTGATTTGACTTCTAAGGCTCTTAGTTCCATCCCAAATGAAGACTAATTACCCCTCCAGTTTCATATATAATAATCTCGAATCTGACTTACCTCTCTACGACTTCCAACACTCACCAAATGAGAAGTCTTTTCATCACCCAATTCAGCAGTCTAGGTTTTTATTACAACCGTACGATTTTATTGTTTGATCAAACCCCGAACTCCGTGATCAAGATGATTTCTTAAGTCCGTAAAAGAAACTTCTCAATTCATACCATACGCTACTAGCATTTAGCTATACTAGTCATCGACCAATGGAATGCACAAGAATGATAACCTGTCTATCATGCATTAAGTCCCAAAAATATTTTTATAACCATGAGGAAGAGTAATTTTCATATCTCAACAAGCATTCAAAATACTTTATAAAAACACAAAATAGTCCAAAGTAAAACAGTTCAGAGGTAAGGAAGCCAAAGGGGTAAATAATGAAGAGTCAATAACTAAATAAGATGAATAGTCTTTTTTGTTTATTAGAAACGTAATAATAAAGTTATAAAAGAGACAAGTGGTGGGAAAGCTAAAGAGATAATAATGGGAATTCAATACTATTATTAGATGAAAAGTCTATTTTTTTTCTTTTTTATTGAATTAGTAATCATAAATGGTAAGAAATCTTTCGTCTTCAAACATTTTTAAGGAGAAGGGCTCTCCCTTTTATTACAAGAGATCGGGTATGGCTCTTTATTTTTGGCATTCATGTTTTCTATGATTGATCTTTACTTGACTTTTGTGGGAATAAGGAAAGAGAATAAAATACTTTTTAGCATGTGAAAGGTTGAGATAGGTCAATAAAATATGATGAAATGATGATGTATCTTAATAGATTACAAAGAAGATGCTTAAGAAATTATATAGGTAATTGATACCCATCTGGTTACATCATATAAATGTCTTCCTTAAGATGGTCATATAAGAAGTTTTTCTTGACATCCATTTACCAAATCTCATAATCATAATGAGTAGCAAGGAATAAGAGGATCCGAATAAACAGTTGCATGGCTACCGAGAAAAACTTTTCATAATTGATCTACTTTTTAAGTAAAACATTTTGTAACAACTCGTGCTTTGAAGGTTTTTACAGTTCCATCTACCCTTGTCTTCCTTGATTATGCCCTATTACAGCCAAAGGGTTTAATGTTGTTGGGTATCTCTACAAATTACCAAATGTTGTTGGAATATATAGAATCCAACTGAAGTTGGAAGATAATATAATTACTCTTTGAAGATCACAATGATGTTAGGTGTAACGATCCGAAAGAAATTTCATGGATGAATCTCTTTAGACCTTACAAACATCATGAAATCTCAAAAAGATTTCACAAATTGAGCGACCAATTAGGTTTTAGTTTGTCAGCATAGTCATATCGTTGTCCACTATGGTAATAGATTTTCATTTCTATTTATTTAATGCACTTGGGAGAATAAGTTGGCAAAAAGAATTGCACAATTACCCTCGGATGGATATTTAAGATTTTACGGTGCAATATTACGTTTTCTGCTTTCTGGATGAATAGTAGCCAAGAGTGTCTTTTTATTTAATCAAGACACTTAGAAGTCAAATTTTGCAAAATGAATTGCACCACTAGACCCGTAGGAATATTTACAATGTTATGGTGCAATAAAAAGTTTCGAGGTTTTCGGGTGAATAGTAACATCCGGGATAGCGCCAGGTAGCAACCGGTCTAAACAACTGTCAAATCGCCAAGTAAGATGTCCAAATTCACTTAGAATCACTAAGACTACTTTTTGGTTGGACACATAGCACAATCCTAGCCACTCATATGAATTGTATTAGGACACATGTCAAATGGAGATTGACGTGTGATGAAATG
This sequence comes from Juglans hindsii, assembly GCA_003123825.1. Taxonomy (NCBI): domain Eukaryota; kingdom Viridiplantae; phylum Streptophyta; class Magnoliopsida; order Fagales; family Juglandaceae; genus Juglans; species Juglans hindsii. Next base: position 226,057 of record QEOW01000614.1, read on the forward strand.
GAAGGTAAATCAAGCCATGTGATCATACTTATGCCAAACACCATTCCAACCAACCAAAAGAGAGTTTCTAACCTAATGAAACCCCAAGTCATTGGAATCCAACTGAAACCCTAAACCCCATGTGATGGTTGAAACCCTAAACTTGATTTCCAAATGCTAAACCACTTGATTTTGATTAAGTGTTTTATCACCTGGTTAAATCACTTCCCCATGCAATTAACTACTGAATTACACACTCGTATACCCTTAACCACTCCCTTACATCTTGGTAATTTCATTTAACCAAGAAGAGTTTGTTTTGAACTAAGCAACAACCAAGACCCTAACTAGACCCAAAACGAAGCCCTATTCAGTGAGGCCATTTTTAGTCCACCGAAAACTCCCACTTAGGCCAAGCTTCTTGGACAAGTTTTCTCACTATTACAAACACATACTTAGGGTGTCATGCCACCTCATGATTGACTACAAATAGTGGGTTGATGGCCAGCCAAAACCACCACAAACCAGCCCTCATCACTCGACCAAACTGCAGTAGATTTGTTGCCCTCACTTCATCCCACTTTCCTCCACTTTTCAGCTAACCAGATTTTCCAAGTCATGCCAGATTTAATGCTTATGTCAAGTTAGAACTTGAATGTGAGGTAAATGGTTGTAATTCTTGAATATTTACTGCCTAAAAATCTAGGATCTAGTGATTTTGTTTAAAGTCCAAAGCATGTTATACTCGGTTTCATAGTTGTTGTGCAAACCAGTTGTGTAAGTGGTAATTTATGATTTTTGTTTATTTATTCAAGCATAATATCACCTAGGTTTGAATGATGAATATGGTAGGAGAATATTTATGGAAATTTGGAGTCCTTGGAGTTGATTTAAAAAGTGTTAGACCAAAAACATCAAGGGTTGGTTCTATTTGACCTTAACTTGGTATTTTGGCATTTTCCTTACCTTAATGAGTTTCAGTTTTCATGAAATGTGTAAATTGGTGTCTTAGCATGATTTTAGAACTAAGGATGTGAATTTTGATAGTTGATAAATTCGGTTTATGCATGTTAGTATATGTCAAGTTGCATAAGAAATTAAGTTCTTGGCCTATAAGTGAATCACCCTAAGCATGTTTCTCCTAGTTGTGTTTTGTTTTAATTTTTTTTTGAGTTTATATTTGGATTTAGGACAAAACTTACACTGAGACTGTAAGTTTTGGTAAGTTTTAGAGTTCACATGCAAAATCTTTATTTTAGGGGCAAAATTGTAACTTCCCACAAATACAGGGGTAACTTGCAATTTTAGCCATAAGTTAGTAAGTTTTATGTTTATAAGAGATTAGTGAGATATTCTAACCTTATAAGTATCTCATTTTAGTTCACGACTTTTTTACACTTTGCTTTACGTATGCTAAATCACTCTCGGTATTATGAAGTATGTATGATGGAAAGAAATCATTTCCATGTTTATAATACTTATTATAAATTGTATAACATGCCATGCCATGCTATTTATTATAGTACATGTTTATCTGTTACATGCCATAATATGTCATGTCATCTGTCACGTGTTCACTCGTTTACATGACATGTCATGTCACATCCATCGAGTATGTCATGAAATATTTACAAGTCATTTGGAGTCTTTTATTTTTATCACGTCCCCAAATGCTAGGATTGAGATTTATCCTAGTGGAACTCCTTTGTCCAGGCTAGACTATTTAAACTAGTTTGTGGAATCCCCTGGGTTGAGAAAGCACCGTCAACAAGTTTCGAATGAGGCCTAAGTAACTGGTTGTCAGAGCGAAGTCAGGCACCCAATGCTAGTGGTTCCAACTACACATTTATTAGTTTTAAGTTAGTTCAGTTATCATGACGTAGTCACAGTTGGCATAGATGACTGTGATGTGATGCTGTACGGGCAAGAGCACACGACCATTAAGGAGTCGTGAAACATCTATAGTTTCACTTTTAATCAACTATGTATATGTTGAACAAGGTCTCGTGTTCATGTCAAGTTATGTTACGTTCAGTTCAGTCAAGTCATGTTATGTCCATCTGTAGTCACGTGATTTTCAAGTCAAGTACATGTCATGCTATTTTCCAAGTCATGTCATGCATATTCAAGTTCATGTCATGATGCATTCATGTCACTTTACTGTCATGAATGCATATGTTTACTGTTGGTAGCTTAGTAGCTTACTCAGTAGTCCTAGCAAATCTTACTTGGTAGTCCCATCCCTTCGAAATGGTAGGTGATGTGTCAGAATCTAGAGAACCCGCGCATGACAGACTGGACGAGGTCAAATAGACTACAACTTGACGAGGAGAAGTTAATAGCATCAGTTCTCCACTTTTTGGATGTGATTTTAGATATCATAGTAGAGCTACATGAGTGGCTTAGCGATTTAGTGCAATAGTTTTTATTTCAAATTTGTATTATGGAGCACTGTCTTCAATACTTATTTTATTACAGACATGATGGACAAGTATTGTTACATTTTGGATATCTGTTTATTATGAAAATATGAAGCATGTTTATGTTTTTGGGATCTAGTACTTCTGGTGTATTGTATATTGTTAAAAAAAATCATTCACTGCGAATATTGCATATTAGTATATACATGTTAGGTGCATTGTATCTTTAAATGTTATGAATGGGGTATGCAATTTTATGTTGCATGTCCCGACGCTTTCAAATTTTGCCAAATCCAAAGCGAAGCATGCATGTGTCACAAGGTAGTTTCAGAGCAATAAGTCTCTAGGTAAACCCAAATGTCCCAAAGAATTGCATCATAATATAGGATTAAAAACTTATTCTTTTATTAGGCTTGAATTTTTGAAGTATTGGGTTAAGCACTTGAATCTAATACACGTGAAATGTATTTCAAGAAGTAACACATGGTGTGAGGAAGCGTTTCTAGAAGCCTGGGTGGAGATGATAAACAAGAGGAACAGAATCCTCAAATGGACGAAGGACAAGGAATGACTGAGGCCATTCATCTACTGATGGACGTCAACAACAACGGCCAGCGCGCGAGCACAAGCAAGAAGTTAGGGGATGTTCCTACGAGAAGTTCCTAGTGAACTGTTACTTGAACTTTTTGGGCAATGAAGGGCCCACAAGGGTCGATAAATGGATGATTGATCTCGTTCGGACATTCGAAATTTGTGGATGCACCGAAGATCAAAGGGTGTTGTACACCGAATATTTACTACAAGGAGAAGCCGACAGATGGTGGGATACAAGAAGGTAGCTTCTAGCAAAGGAGTTGGGAACCCTAGCCAACTCCTTGGGTAAGATTTCGGGAATAATTGCACAAAAAATTCTTTCCAGAGTCGGTGAAGCAGTAGAAGGTGCTGGAGTTTGCCTCTCTGGTACAAGGCAATATGACCGTGGAGCAGTATGCTACCAAATTCATAGAATTGGGGAGGTTCGCACCTCACCTAATTTCAACTAAGATGATGTAGGCACAAAATTTTCAAGGAGGACTGCAGTCCAGAATCGATAATTACCAGGAGTTGGTAAACGTCATCGCCATTTCTGAGGTAGAACAAAGAAGTTTGACTACTCAGATCAATTCTGAATGGAAGAGAGATTTACCGTACGCTGCCAGTGGAAGTGTGGATAGGAAGAGGCCATTTACTGGGCCAATCAAGGGCAAGGGCATTGTGACTAGAAGACAAATGCTGCCCTCCAACCCTCAATGTACAAAGAGCGACAAGCTTCATGCTAGAGAATTTCATTTAAGATATGGGGTCTGCTTTAAGTGCGGACAACTTGGTCATATGATAAAGGAGTATCATTAAGCAGCCTAGAGCAGTGGAACTACTTACACACTGAAAACAAGCCAAAGCCAAGGCCCCACATCCAAGAACGAGTGTACACGATTGGACCAGAAGTTCTGTAAGAGATAATGGACTAGGTTCTAGTGATCAGAGAAAGGATGAGAATAGCGAAAAGTTGGTAGAAGAGCTACATCGACAATAGTAGAAAGAATCTAAATTTTAAAGTTGGGGATTGGGTCTATGTGAAAGTGTCTCCTATGAGGGGATGACTGGATTCAACATTAAGGGAAAGTCAAGTCTGAGATACATGGGACCATACGAGATTTTGGAGAAAGTGGAAGCAATTGCGTACCATCTGGATTTACCAGCTGAGCTCCATGGAATTCAGAATATGTTTCACGTGTCCTCTTTTAAGAAGAATTTTGGGGATCAAACACCAGCAGTTGTAGACCCGGAGAGTATACCTTTGCAACCCAACCTGACCTATGAGGAAAGATCAGTGCAGATCATTGATTGGAAAGAGAAGGAATTGCTTAATCGCAAGATTCCATTGATTAAAGTACTATGGCAAGATCATAACGTTCAGGAAGCGACTTCTGAGAAAGAAGTTGATATGAAAGCCTAGTAGTCTCATCTTTTTGGATCATAGTAGTTTTATTTTGTCTATATCAAGGCTCAGCCGATTTTTGTAATCACTATTTTGTATGAGGTTGCATTGCATCAGTCAATTTTGTACTTCATTTATTTGGATATCAAATAAAGTATGTTCACCTAAGATTTATTAGGCCTCTGTGTATGGTTGTTATGTGAGTATTGTTCTTCAGTCATTAACTCTAACTTTTGCAGCTTTCATGGCACGAGAGAGGAAGACTGTGTGAAAGTCCACACTTTTCAAACAACGTGTTAAAGAGATGAGAGAGGAGCACCGTAGGAGGCAGCTCATGGAGCTAGATAAGCAGACTGCTACCTATTGACAGGCCATGGAGAAGTGGGAGCACCATCGCACCCACGTCATGGATATTGATAGCAATGAGAAGGGATTCCAGCGGAAAGCCCTTCCCCATGAGGAGCGATTTCCACCCCGCCACCCCTCAACATGGATTGATAAAGATAGCTTCCGTGCTAGGAGGCCATTTGATGAGGCAGAGTCTAGCCGTGTAGCCAAGGAGCACTCTGTCGATCCTGAGCCCGAAACATCAAAATCGTCGATATCTTCAACTCATCGAGGACAACTACTCGTGACTGGGCTTATACCCGACAATGACAATGATGAGGAGGTAGAGTAGCGCATTGATCCTGAGCATTTTTCCAATATGATGTATGATTCTGATGACGACGTGCTATACTATTTGCCACAACATACCACTTCAGTGGAGCCCGACTCACCTCCATCCATATCGCTTAGACATGGTGAGTATTATCTTCTCCTTTTGTGTGGTAGTAGTTATATTATGTGCGCACACTTAGATTTCCAGGAAGAAATCTTCTTTTTAAAAGGGGAGAATGTAACGACCCGAAAGAAATTCGATGGATGAATTTCTTTAGACTTTACAAACATCGTGAAATCCTGAGTTGGCTTTCAGCATAGTCAGATCTTAGTCCACAATGGTGATAGAGTTGGCTTTCTATTTATTTAAGGCACTTAGGAGAATAAGTTGGCGAAACGAATTGCACCAATAGCCTCGAATGAATAGTAGCTATGAGTGTTTTTTTTTTTTTAATCAAGTCACTTAAGAGTCAAATTTTGTAAAACGAATTTCACCAATAGACTCATAGGAATATTTAGGATTTTTTAGGGTAATAAAAGGTTTCAAGATTTTTCAGGTGAATAGTAACATCCTGGAGGGCGTCGCTTGGCAGCTGATTCAAACAGTTGTCAAATCCCCATGTAACCTAGAATCACTAGGATTAATTTTTGGTTGGAGACATGGCACAATCTTAGCCACTCATATGAATAGTGTAGGACACTTGTCACATGGAGATTAAAGTGTGATGAAATTGAGAGTAAATAAAGCCATGTGATCATGCCACCTATGCCAAATACTATTCTACCCAACCAAAATACAATTTGTTCAACCCAAAGAGGGTTTCAACCCTAATGAAACCCCAAACCATTAGAATCCAACTGAAACCCTAAATCTCATGTGATGGCTGAAACCCTAAACTTGGTTTTCAAACCTTAAATCAATCGGTTTTGATTAACTATTTTATCACTTGGTTAAATTAATTCTTCATACAATTAACCACTCCATTACATACTCTTACACCCTTAACCACACCCTTCCATCTTGGTAATTTCATTTAAACAAGAAAGTTTTTTTTGAACCAAACAATAGCGAAAGCCCTAACTAAACCCCAAACTAAGCCTAATTCGGTTAGGCCCTTTTTAGTCCACTGAAAACTCCCACTTAGGCCAAGCTTATTGCAAATATTTTCCCAATCTTACAAACCCATACTTTGGGTATCATGACACCTCATTATTGACCACAAATAATGGTTGTGGGCAAGCCAAAACCAGCACACACCAGCCCTAGTCACTCGGTCTGACTGCAGTAGATTTGTAGCCCTCACTTCAGCCCACTCTCCTCCACCTTTTCAGCTGACTAGCTCCCATCCAAAGGTCACTTATCCCCCTTCCATGTCAACTCTTCTTATGCCCCATGCCCCACACCATTTCAACCCACACTTAGACACTTTTCAGCCACTTTCCTAGGGAGAAACTGAGAGAGCTTGAGTGAGTTTTCTAGAAATTTTTGCTCTAGCATTTCCAACCCTGTGTAAGTCAATTCTATAACTCAATCATCTTTCATTTGTTTTTCTATTTGGAGTCTACTTTGCGTGGGTATATGTTGGAAAATTTTTCATGGAGTTTGGATTTGTGAAAGTCGAGTTTGGAGATGCAAATGTTATATTTTGATAGTTTTTAGTGTTCATTGATGAACCTTGGAAGTTTGGTGTTATTTTGATGAAATAATGTGCAGATCTCAACTTGAGGAAGTGCTTACTTGATTTATATAAATGATAGGATGTGAATCAAAGCATGATAGGGTTTTAGAAAAGAGTTTTGCATGATTTCAAAGTGATAGAAACCATATGGCTCAAAACAATTTCTAGTCTAGAGTAGTTTGTGATTTTTGTTCTAGAAACTTGATCTAATGGCTTTGATCTTCTTATATGTTTTTCTTGAGGTTTTTATCTATGTTTTAAGAGTTTATTTGGAGAATATTGGTTTAGATCTATGATGAAATGTTGTTATACTTGCAAGAGTTTGGTTTAGACTCAAACTAGAGGCTCTTAGGTATGAGTTTTTCTTTAGATGAAATTGTTGCCAAGTCATGCTACAATTAATGCTTATATCAAGTTAGAACTTGAATGTGAGATATATAATTGTATTTCTCGAAGATTTATTGCATGCAAATCAAGGATCTAGTGATTTTGTTTCAAATCCAAAGCATGTTATACTCGGTTACATGGTTCTTGTGCAAACTGGTTATGTAAGTGGTGATTTATGATTTATGATTGTTTATTCAAGCATGATATCACCTTGGTTTGAATGATGAACTTGTTAGGAGATTATTTATGGATTTTTGGAGTCCTTGGAGTTCATTGGAAAGAATTAGACCAAGAACATCAAGGATGGGTTCTATTTGACCTAAACTTGGTGTTTTTGCATTTTCCTTGATGTAGTTAGTTTTCATTTTCATGAAATGTGTAAAATGGTGTCTTAGCATGATTTTAGAACTAAGGATGTGAATTTTGAGAGTTGACAAATTCAGCTTATTCATGTTAGTATGTTAGAAGGTCAAGTTGCATAAAAAATTAAGTTTCTGGCCTATATGTGAATCGACCTAAGCATGTTTCTCTTAGTTGTGTTTTGTTTTAATTTTTTTTGTGTTGATATTTAGATTTAGGAAAAGCATTACATTAGCAATAGAATCTTTGTTAAGTTTTGGAGTTCATATACAAAATTCTTACTTTATGGGCAAAATTGTAACTTCCCACAAATATAGGGGTAACTTGCAATTTTAGCCATAAGCTAGTAAATGTTTATAATTTATTAATGAGATTTTCCAACCTTAGAAATATCTCATTTCAGTTCACAACTATCTACGCTTCAAATCATTGTAAGTTAGCTTCTAACTCATCTCTTAATATTATTAAGTATGTGGAGTGATAAGAAATCATTTCCATATTTATTATGCTTATTATAAATTGTTATAATATGCCATGTCATGTCATTTATTATAATACATGCTTGACTATTACATGTCATGATATGTTATGTCATCTGTCACATGTTTATTTTATTACATGCCATGCCATGTCACATGCTTCGAGTATGTCATGAAATATTTACAAGTCATTAGGAGTCTTTTATTTTTATCACGGCTCCAAGTGCTAGGACGTGAAATTATCCTAGTGGAACTTCTTTGTCCACCTTGGAGTGTTTAAACTAGTTTGTGGAATCCCTTAGGTTGACAAAGTACTATCAACAGGTTTCGAATGAGACCTAAGTAACTGGTTGCTAGAGTGAAGTCAAGCACTCAACATCGGTGGCTCAAACTACACATATATTAGTTTTAAATCAGTTCAGTTATCATGACGTACTCACAGCTAGCATAGATGTCTATGATGTAATGTAGTATCCGTAGGAGCACACGACCATTGGGGAGTAGTGGAGCATCCACAATTTCATATTTAATCAACCATGTATACATTAATCATGTTCATGTCAAATTATGTGTTCAATTTAGTCAAGTCATGTAATGTCCATGTGTAGTCTCGTTACTTTTTAGTCAAGTGCACGTCATGCTATTTACCAAGTCATGTCACACATGTTCAAGTTCATGTCATGATACATACATGTCAATTGTCATGCATGTATATGTATAATGTTGGTAGCTTAGTAGCTTACTTGCTAAGATTTGTAAACAAATCGCACTTGGTAGTCTCAACTACCATTCTCCCCAGAATGGTAGATGATGTGTTAGAATCTGAAGAACGAGGAGTTAATAGCATCAATTCTCCACTTTTTGGATATGATTTTAGATATCATAGTCGAGCTGTCTGAGGGGCTCAATGATTTAGTGCAATAGTTTTTATTTCAAGTGTGTATTTATGGAGCATTGTTACAAACATGATAGACAAGTGTTGTAACATTTTGGGTATCTGTTTATTATGGAAATATGAAGCATGTTTATATTTTTGAGATATAGTACTTCTAGTACATTGTATATTGCTAAAAAAAGATTATCTATTGCGAATATTGTATATTATTAAAGGCATGCTAGTTGCATTGCATCCTTAATTGTCATGAGCGGGAGAATGTAACTTTGTGTTGCATGTCTCAATACTTTCAAGCTCTACCAAATCCTAAATGAAGCATGCATGCGTCACATTAGGTATATTTATAAGTTACCAAATGTCTTTGGAATTCATAGAATTCAACTCTAAGTTTGACGATCAAACAATTTACTCTTCTAAATGACTTTATAAGTTTCACCCAGGAATGCTATTTTATTAGGTGACTAGGTAATCATGACACTATGGCATGACTTGGGCATCCTAGATCTCCTAGGTTTACTGATATGTGGCATGATCACCTTAGTTTTTGTACAAAATGATCCAAGAGATTTTGATCGTTGTTGTATCTAACAACTATTTCAAGACTCTTGTAAGCAAAATTAGTTGGCAGAACTATCTCCACCAACCCAGGTCATCCCCTATATTTGTCATCAAAATCTATTCATTTTGTTATGAACCCACTAGGTAGAACTCACCCTTGAAAACTAGCTTACAAGGGAATGGTGCCTAAGAGCTTATAAACCATCAACCAATCTCATACTTAGTCGATGTGGGATCGTAACAACCATTACGCTCCGCAGCCAACGTCCACAGAGGTCCCAGTGCTCACACCGGCTGGCTGTGCGCTAGGTCTTTTCCTAGCTCTAGGCGAACAGTGCCATGCTGGCATTACCCCCGTGTCACACCATTGCAACTGTCGCAACATGGCCTTAGACGTCGGGTGGCTCTAATACCATTTGTTATGAACCCACTAGATAGAACTCACCCTTGAAAACTAGCTTACAAGGGAAGGGTGCCTAGGAGCTTATAAACCATCAACCAATCTCACACTTAGTCGATGTGGGATCGTAACACATTTACCTTAATGGAAGTATCCCATGTCCTCAACACATAGTCCCCTTGTAACATACGAGACCTAAACTAAGATTTAGAATTTAAGATTATTATTATTATTAATGTTATTATTATTTCTTTTAGATCTGTTTTGAGATAGTTTTTTTTTTTTGTGGGATTCTTCCACCCTTCACGTCCATATGCATCTCAGTGCTTTATTTCCTAATTTGAATAGTTTCCTAATTGGAAACCAACTCTCACGTCAAAAACCCTACCGCAAATTCTCTCTTTTTCCTCACAATATTCCCTTCAGCAAACCCACAGTACCTGTTACGGCCAGAACCTTCCCACGAAAAAAAAATCAAACATTGTCTTCCTCGCAGTGCCATTGTAGCCTTCCTCTTAGCAACCAAATAGCCACCTTGCCGGAACCCACCACAGAGCACTCTGACAGTAGCCCTCTTCTTTTTCCCGTCGTTTTACCTCTCCCTCTCTATCGGCAGTGACTCATTGGCCTGTGTATTTGTGCTGCCATCACTGGCCACCTTAAAGGACGTTAGACCACCTCTCAGGCAACTCAAAAACTATCGGCCGATAGCTTTCCATCAAACCCACACCTTCCTGATAAGCCCACGTCAAAATCTTCCTCCTCTCCTCAATGGTTTCTCCATTCGACAGCTTTTCTCTCTCTAAACTCTCTCTCTCTCTCTCTCTCTCTCTCTCTCTCTCTCTCTCTCTATGTCGCACCACCATGTTTAGAGGGAGCCTTTAGTTGCGCCGTCGTGACTCCCAGCCAGTCACCCACAACCGCCGTTGCATCTCCCTTCACTCTTAGTGAGTTGAATCCATTTCCATCGCATGATGCTACCCCTTTCATGTGCTACGAATTCACAACAAGTTTCTTTATTTCCTTTATCTTCAACCTTCCCAAAATGCCATTTTACTAGGCTGAGTTTTGTTGGGGCTGGGCTTAGTTTTTAACTTGACTTGTGTTTAAATCGGGTGGGCTTGATTTATTATATTTCATAAACTATCATAATAGGTTAAGTGGGTTGATTTCACGTGGGCTTGATGTTTAAATTGGGCTGGTTGTGTTTACAGAAACTATTTTAGTGATTTGAAGTGGGTTGTTTTCTTTAATTGGGGCTGGGTTGAAATTTAAGTAGGCCAAAGTTTTACTTAAATAAATATATTATTCATAGACTTATTTTTATAAGAAAATGTTTAAGGAATTTAAAGTATACTTTAAAGTATACTATTGAGCCTATTATTTTGGTTAAAGTATTTTAGTTCAGAGACTTAGATTAGAATAAGTGTTACTTCCACAACTATTTAGCCTATGATTATGATATCTGAATAAGTGATCACCACATAGAACAAGTTTATGCCTTTTTATTATGTTTTTAGATTTTTTTTATCAAAGACTGTTTTGTTCAGTAAGTTTGATCATTCAATAAATGAGGTATTCTTTTATGACTTCGAATCTCTTCATCGGGCATAATGTTTTGAATGTTCATAATATTCCTAACCTACGGGAATGAGTGTTACAAATTGGTATCAGAGCCCATGTCGAGAGATTTTGTAGACTTTTAAAGGAAAGAATTTTAGGATAGGAACATACCTAGGATGACTCCTGGCCAGCTCGAAGTTCAAGAATGCTATTATGTTTGATGCTTATTGCCATGTTCTTGATTGATAGCATGATTGATGAAATATTTGTACTATTATTTGCTCATTTGCATGGACTATATTATTTAGAATGGCATCGACTACTAGAAGCAATGCGCACCGTGAGGGGTTTGTAGAACCACAACCGAACGAGCCAAAGATTGTTGTTGCTGCTGATTCCAGACTTCTCCAGTATTTTGCTGACGGTCAAAGCATAGGAGCCAAGACTCCCAGGGTCGGTTGCACACTAAATCAGTTTACACAACAACATCTTACGACCTTTGATGCCAAGTCGGAAGCACTCGACACTGAAAGCTAGATTAAAAGGATGGAGAAGATCTTCAGGGATCTTTTCTGTACTCATGAGTAGAAAGTGGAGTATGCTACCTATGTACTGACAGATGAGGCAGATGAGTGGTGGTCTTCTACAAGAGAATAATGTAGCTAGAACTTGGTGAAGGAGTACCTATCACTTGGGATCGCTTCAAGATAGCATTTTTAGACCAATTCTTCTCCCCAGCAGTTCGAGAAGCAAAAGCTAGATAGTTTCTTGATCTCGTACAGAGAACCATGACTGTAGAACGTTATGCTGCGACATTTGTGGCATTTTCGTGTTCCGCAAGTTACCTAATTTTGGATGAAGAAAATAAATGTAAAAAGCTTGAACAGGGGTTGCATCCAAGAATTTGAAGTCGCCTCATACCACTCAGGATCAGTAACTTCACTTATTTGGTTACTCGAGCCACTCTAATAGAAGAAGACCCAAAAAGGAGCGCACCCACTCTAGTTATAAGGAGTGGTCAAAGGGTTACTGCACCAACCGGACTTTTTGCCCTTACCCCAGGAGATGCTAAAACATCTAATGATGTGGTTACAGGTACCCTTTTATTATTTTCTCGTTATGCTACCATTTTGTTTGATTTGGGTGCCACACACTCTTTTATAGCATGCCCTTATGCTTGTCTGGATGTAAGAGTACCAGAGAGTCTTGATTGTTCACTATCTGTTGCAACACCTACCAGTGAACACCTAATTTACGATACCATACTTAGAAACTACCCTATAGAAATTAGTGGGAGACACCTCCCAGCAGACTTGATGATATTTGAGATGTTGCGATTTGATATAATCTTGGGAATGGACTGGTTATCTCGAAACCATGCTTGTGTTGACTGTTTTTAAAAGGAAATGGTTTTCAAACCCTCGGGCAAAGAGAAATTTAGTTTTTGCGCAGAGAGAGGAAATGCCCACCTCGATTGATCTCAGCCTTGCAAGCGACCAGATTACTAAGAGAAAGATGTTCGGGGTTCCTAGCTAGTCTAGTAGCGCCACCTGCAGAGGGACCTAAAATTGAAGATATTCTCATTGTCAGGGAGTTTCAGGATGTGTTTCCTAAGGATCTTCTAGGATTGCAGCTAGATTGAGAGGTTGACTTCTTGATCGACCTTCTGTCAGGGACGACACCTATATCAAAGGCACCATATCGTATGGCCCCAGTAGAGCTAAATGAGCAATTGCAGGAGCTTTTGGATAAGGGTTTTATTCGCCCTAGTGTGTCGCCATGGGGTGCACCAGTTCTTTTTGTGAAAAAGAAGGATGGTTTAATGCGACTCTGTATTGATTATCGAGAACTGAACCGTGTGACAGTTAAAAACAAGTACCCACTACCCAGAATTGATGATTTGTTTGACCAGTTACAGAGGTCCAAATTTTCTCCAAGATTGATCAACCTTCAGGTTACCATCAGCTTAAGATCAAGTCTGAAGATATTTCGAAGATGGCATTCAGAACATGATATGGACATTATGAGTTTCTTGTCATGCCATTTGGGTTGACGAACGCCCTAGCAGCTTTCATGAACATGATGAACAGAGTTTTCAAGGAGTATATCGATCAGTTTGTTGTTGTCTTTATCGACGATATCCTTATCTATTCCAGAGCCAAGTTGATCGTGAAGGACACTTGAGGACTGTGTTGTAGATATTGAGAGAACATCAGTTGTTCTTAAAATTCAAGAAGTGTGATTTTTGGTTGCAAGAGATTACCTTTTTCGGGCATGTTGTGTTGAAGGAAGTAATTTCAATAGACCAGGCTAAAATTGAAGCAGTGGTGAAATGGGCCAAGCCAACCAATGTAAATGAAGTAAGAAGCTTCTGAGGTCTTGCAATATACTACAGGAGGTTTGTTGAGGGATTCTCGACCATTGCAGCCCCAATGACTAAGCTGACGAGGAAGAATGAAAATTTCTGTGGACTGAAGATTGTGAAAGGAGCTTTCAAGAGATAAAAAAGAGATTAGTGACAGCACTCGTGCTCACCGTTCCATTAGGCAATACATGATTTGTTATTTACATTGATGCTTCTCTCAAGGGATTGGGTTGTGTTTTAATGCAACATGGAAGGGTTATTGCTTATGCTTCTCGACAACTCAAGAGTTAGCATAATTACCCGACACATGATTTAGAGCTTGTAGCAGTTGTTTTTGCATTGAAATTATGGAGACACTATCTCTATGGGGAGAAGTGAGAGATCTATACAGACCATAACAACCTAAAGTATTTCTTCACCCAGAAAGAATTGAATATGAGGCAGCACAGATGGTTAGAACTTCTAAAGGATTATGACTGCAACATCAACTACCATTCGGGTAAAGCTAATGTGGTGGCAAATGCCCTAAGCTGGAAATTGTCCTTTGGTACCCTTGCTAGTATGTACACCCCGCAAAAGCATATTTTATTGGCTATGGAGCGAGCATGGATAGAGATGATTATGGACACAGGCCCGATTGAGTAGCTTGACCTTGGGTTCATCGGTAATAGATCGGATAAAGGCTGCCCAAACCAGTTGTAACAGCCCGCTATAAATCCACTGGTGGAATTTATTTTGCCTTTAGAAATCTCTTGGAAACCCCATAAGTTTTCATGAATCGATCAATCGCATAGGTTTTAGTTGGTCAACGTAATCAGTGTTGTCACTCATTATGATGTCAGAAGTGCGATTTTAATTATTTGAGGTAGTTATAAGTGTCTGAATACATTATGGTTTACACCATTAGACTTAGTTGATCATATAGGAATTTATGGCGTAATAAATCCATTTTTATATTTTCGGACGAAATGCCTGTTTGAAACTGTGAAATTATTTTTAGGGGCACTTCGGGGTTGAATTTCGGTAAACGATTTTTAGTGTAGATTAATATAAATATTTAGGATTTTTTAGTACTAAGATTGTTATGCACTTTTTCGGAGTGAATAATAATCTCGATAAGCACACTAAGTGTAGTGTTTTCAAAATCACAGTGTGGAATGCCCAAATTAAGTTAGAGAAGTTTTATTTGAACCATTGGCAAGATCTTAACCACACATAGTGAATAGTATTAGACACTTGGCACCATGAGGAACGTTTGATGAATTTAAAGGAATCAAGGTGTGAGATCAAGTCACCTAAGCAAAAACCCTATTCCATTCGACCAATCAAATTGTACCAAGCCAAAGAGGATTTACACCCTAGTAAAATCGTATATGGTTGGAATCCAACTGAGAACCCAAAAACATGGCTGAAACCGAAATCCTAAACGATTTTATCCAAGCCCTAAAGTTGACCTCCAAATCCTAACTAAATCAGTTTCTAGCATTGTGTTCAATCACTTGATTAAATTTATTTCACATGCTATTAATCCTTCAAATTTATATTATGACATCATTAACCAACATTTTTAACCTTGGATATTTGATTGGGGCAAGAGAAATTGGATTTGGGCTTGATAGTAACCCAAACCCTCTTAAAACCTAAAATTGAGGCCCATTCGGTTTAGGCCCATTAAGACCCACGAATTTGGCAACTATAGCATTGTTTCTTGGCTAAATAATTGCACTCCTACATGGCTAATCAGATTTACTCAAGAGGGCGTAAAGGGTACTTGAAGTAAAGGGCTACAAGGTCACCTCACTCTTTCCATTCTACGCTCCACTTAGAGGAAATATCTTGGGCTGCATTTTGTATGTTGTATTGGGTTGAAAAGACCAACATTCAAGCTTCATTTTAGTCTCATCATCTTCCATAACTTTTGTAAGAAGCCCTCAAGCCCATTTCCCACACAAATCATCACTTCTTTACACTTTTCTTTGAAAGAACACAAAAGCCACTTTTGGACAGTTTTTCTTAGCTGTTTTGCACGCTTGATCCAAAGCTCTTATAAGTGTTTTCTCACAAAGTTTCCTTCATGAAAGTTGTTTCTTTGTGAGTCTAGTTTACAAGAATATCTTATTTGTTCCATTTTAATATCTTTTTATTGGCCAAATACTATTTAAACCCCATAAATGTCATTCTGGGTGATAAACAGGAGAGGGTGTTATATTTTGAAGTTTTTGACCAAGCTAATGGATAGATCTTGGTCCAAAAATTTTATGTAGTACTTTTAACATGTGTATATGATTATTGGTTGAGGAGTTTTTGCATGGTCAAAGGTTTTGATAAAATATTTTCTTAGATCTTGTAACTTAGAAACTGGAAGAAGAAAAATAGTTTCTGTTTTAAGAAAGTTTGGATATTTTGTAATTTAAACCTATTCCAATGACTTTGATAATTTTATTGGAGGCTCCTAAGCCACTTATATACATGTTAGACAATTATTTTGAAGATATTAGATGTTATATTCAAAGATATTAATTTTTATGCAAGTAGATATTTAGATAGGTCAAAGAACTTATGTCCTTAGCTAAATCCATGTTTTGGTTATTTTTAACATGTTATCTTGAGTTTACAGCTTAGATATGTTTTAGGATACCTTTTTAAACCATGTAATATTTTGGTTTGAAGATCACATATTTATAAGTCATGGATCAAAGGTTGATCAGAACTAGTTTAGAAACAAAAATTTGTTTTTGAACTTAGAAAGAAACCGAAAATTTCAAGTATTGTTTTAAGTGATTTTGATGATTTTTTTCATGATTCAACACATGATTATTCTTAGGAATATGTTACGAGTATATTAGAAGAAAATTTTTGGTTTATTCATGATTTGAAATTTGAAAGATTTGGAACAAAAATCAAGGGAAATAGCCTATGTAAGTTTTGGCCCCTATAGAGTTTTTATGGTTGTGTTTAGTTTTAAATTTTTCTGAATTGATATTTGAATTGAGGACAAAATTTACATACCTCAGGTTGCAAAATCATTAAGTTAGGAGTAAAATGATCATTTTTCCACATGTAGAGGGTAAAATGATAATTTTACTCTAAGTTAATATTTTTCCATATTTCTAATTGTTAGAGATTAAGTTCTAATTTTTAAAAATCACTACTTTCAGTTGCTTGTGATCGCGCTTGAGTTTTACTTAGAAATGCGAAGACCGAGGTAAGTTAGCTTTTAACTTACTATCAGTTTAATGTGTATGTGTGATGAGTAAAGAAACTACATTGTATGTATGTACATTATCATATGTGCCATGCCAAGTCATTACATATTCATCTATTACATAAAATTTATTCTGTCACAAATTGTTCATCTATTACACAAGATATTCTATCACGTATTGCTATACATTGCAAGTATGTCATGTTAAGTATGTCATCCGTTACATGTATGTCATGTCCTATAATATTCACTGTTGCAACTATGTCATGTTACGAAATATTGTATGTTACATGTTATGTCATGTTACGAAATGTTTCTATCTCAAGTAAGTCGTGTCTTTCGAGTTACCTTCAAGTCATGTTGTGTTACGTCAGGGCTTGTATCCTTTCGTATTCGAGTCACGTTTCGTCTCAAATACAGTTTGTATATTTCGAGAACAGTTATATCAAGTTATTCATTCAATCACGACCCTAAATACTAGGTTGAGGTAATATCCTAGTGAAACTCTTTTATTCACGCTGGAGTGTCTAAATAGGTGTGAAATTTCTGAGTTGACGAAATACTATCAACGGGTTGTGGGCAGGGCCTAACGAGCTGGTCACCGGAGCACGCCAGGAACTAATGCCGATGGAGTCACATTTCAGTTCTCATGGGGCCCACAGTCAATGTGGCACACGAAGTATGGGGTCCATAGTCAGTGTGGCACATACAATGCACTCACAGCTGGTGCAGATACTTGTGTTCGTGATGCGGTAATTGACAAAGACCCATGGCTCTAAGGGACCCATGTAGCACCCATAAAGTTAAGTTTAATCAGTTAAAGAACAAGATTCCAAATTCATGTTAAGTCAAGTCTCAGACCAAGTTCATGTTAAGTCAAATCTCGAATCAAATTCATGTTAAGTCAAGTCTCAGATTAAATCCATGTCAACCAAGTCAAGTTTAGATCATGTTTCAGTTTAAGTTATGTTAGTTGTGCTATGTATGTCAGTTTACTTATGACTTTGATTATGCATTCATACTTTTATTGCCATGCATGCATCATTAACCTGTGTGGAGGTTTTCTATTAACTTGCTAAAATTTGTAATCAATCTCACTGTGGTAGTTTGTAACTCCCGTCCTTGTGCTGGGTCTTTTTATAAAATATTTTGAGAAAGGACGATTGGAATTACCGTCCGATTTAAAACTTTTTGCTTCTTCCCAGGGTGCAAGACTCTACGTTTATAAAATAAAAATGTGCTTTTACAATAAAAGAGGTTTACAGCGGAAAACATCATTTTTAATAATAAAAAGGCCTCTCTTACATTTAAATGCTCGTGCCTAGACTTCCGTGCTCTTCCCCATGGGACGTGTCCGTCCCGACGCGTGCTTCATTTCCTTCCCTGTGGGAGGGGGGAGGGACATGCATAAAAACTAAAATGAGTCGAAGACTCGTAAGCATTACTTCATGCAGTTAAAATATAACAACGTATGTTTTCATTCATGCATTCATCATTCGTACATACTATACATATATGCATGTGTGCATACGTGCGTTCGTTTGAAAACGTCACTGGACGGGGTTTTCCTTTCTTTTCGTAAAACGTTTCACCCGTCAGTGCCTTCATTTCTACAAGAGTGCAGTGCCTTCATTTCTTAAAGTGTGTTCGTGCATGCGTACATACGTACATACATACATTCTTTCTTTTCACTTTCATAGGCCGGTACACACTGTTACGCCCCGTGTGTTAGGGTTAGCAGCCCTTTGACCTGGATTCCGCCCGTGGCCACAGGTTGGGAATCCCTTTTCATAGGGGGCAGCACTGAGTGCACTACCAGTACTACTTACCTGGCATTGCAATCTGCCCATTCAATGGTACCCTTTCATTCATTCATGTGGCCGTTACGTATCTTCATACATTTCATGCTTTCATTCATTCTTTCATTCATTCATTCATGCCAGCTCTAAAGAGCTGGAACTTTCATTCATTCAGTTCTTTCTTTCATTTAACATGAGAAAACATCGTTTCGTGAGAATAGGCTCGAATGTCCTCTTTCATGATGTCCACAAGCATCACCTCGAGGCATACACAAAAGTGTCGGTTCGCACTGTCCATAAAACATAAAGCACGGGCTCAAACTTCGCCTTTTGCGGCATCTGCAAGCATCACCTTGAACGTCGGCCTTCGCAGCGTCCACGAGCATCACCTCGCGGCGCTCGCGACAGCGTCGGTCCATAGGATCCACGAAGGCGTCGGCTCAAGCTCGTCTTTCGTGCATTTACATCAGTTCGTTTTCTTTGAAAATACATACAATAGATACATCTTATAGTCATCCATTCGCATGCATACAATTAATAACTTTGGGTGCGTAAAAAGGGGCTTTCATGGAGGGGCCGTACGTACATATACGTTTGAAAGCATGACATCTTCTTTCGTAAGCATTTTCTTAAAGATAAAAGTTTTTCCTTTTCGTTTCGTAATTTCTAGAAAACTCCAGAAGGGCATGAACGTAATACTTACCTGGACTCCATGCTACTTTCATACCATGCAGTCCATTCATGCGCGTGTTAGCTAGCAACCTACATGCATACATCATCTTAACGTCATTCTCTATCTAATGCATAAGCAACTGAACTAGAAATAGAACTACACTATACTTGAAACACTCTCCTTCTATTCCGTACATAACGTGCCCTTTTCTATGTTAAAACCTTCGGGGACCCATTGCGGTCACCGCATCTTCCAACTCAACGTTTTGCCTCGAGTGCTCATTCACTAAAGTGAACCCATGATTCACCTTAGGATTAAGACACTAAGACATTCGTCTTATTCTCCTTATTGAACTCATCTTGATGCATGACTCAGACCAACTAAGTCACGCATCCCAATCCTAGACAATACACCCGTCACTACCTCCATATATCTTAGCCCATACTAATCATCATTCCCATCTATACAAGCCACATGGCTTTAAGCCAACTCTGAGGCTTAAGCATTGTGTAACTATGCTTAGGACATATTACCCATTACATATGGTGAATCCGTCTGGTATACGTGTCTCACCAGATTACACATGTACCTTACCCATTTATTACCTAAGATCAGCATATAACACGTTGATCACCTGCTTGTGTAAACAAGCACCATACTCCGATACCAACATTCTCTTAACTCGGCTAGCATGACTCTTCATGCTACCTGTCCCTTCGACAGTTCATCCCAACATTAACATGACAAGACTCCGTTCACAACCACCCCTTATGTCACATCATATAGCTCAAGACTATTCCCAAGCTACACAGTGACCTTGTCACGTCACCTGACATCCTGTTATGTCACTTCTACGCTAACTTCTAACTCATCACGAATACGGTTCCTCACGTACTCCTGTAACATCGTGACATCTCGTCACGTTCCCGTTACGCCATTCCAAAGCTAATTCCTTATCCATCATAAGCATGACTGTCAATAACCACGTCACTTCGTGACGTTGTCCAGTCATGCTTCCGCTGCGTACTCTTATACTTGTTCTGCTACTACACCCATACTTCTAGCTATAAGTCCATCACGATGACACTTGTCACCATAGACTACAGGCTACGCCATAACTACTTCGGGACACTGTTCCACAGTTCCCGACACTACTCATCACATTCCACGTCCATCAACCACAACCATCATTATCTTTACGACACGTCACACGGAGTGTCGCTGCCTCTTGGAGTACACTCCACGTATACTCCTTTTCCACACGCTATAACCTATCATCAATATGGCATACCCGCCATACGATGCATCACTCTACCACATGGAGTACACTCCTCGTGTACTCCATTCATACACGCTACGCTACATCACCACTACGGTATACCCGCCGTAATGGAGTGGAATGTACTCCCTTCATACCCGCTACAACCCATCATCAATATGGCATACCCGCCATACGATGCATCTCTCCACCACATAGAGTACACTCCGCGTGTACTCCCTTCATACACGCCATGACCCATCACCGTTATAGCATACTTGCCATATGGTGCATCTATCCACCACATTGAGCACATTCCACAAGTACTCCCTTCATACCCATCACGCCACATCACCATTATGGCATATCCATCACATGGTGCATTACTCCACCACATGGAGTACACTCCACATGTACTCATCCCGTTCCACAATACGCCAGGAGGATATATTTTACATATACTTTCCTTATCTCACACTACGCCACACACAGAGTACACTCAGCGTGTACTCTTCCCATTCCACACAACGCCACACCATCCATACAGCACATGCCCCACAACAACACTGCACAGCACAACCACGCCATAAATACGGCACAACTCCACAACTGCATTACATAGCACAGTCCACAACACTTCACAAATACGCCCAACACTTCACAGCGCACTACACAGCGCACTACACAATATGCCCAACACTTCACAGCACAACACATCACAAAATGCCTAACACTTCACAGTACATCACACCTCCATACTACACAGTCATTCCCCTAATACTAACAGCACAGTCCACAACCTAGTCCACTAATCAATATCTAACATAATTAAAAGGGATAGAGAGTTATACCATCGACGGGATAACCCATGCGTTGCTCGCTGATCGTCACAGCCGATGACGTCGGAGAGGTCGTACGTGGCGGCTAACCCACGTACGTTGACTGTTTGGGCGTTTGGATAGCTAAGTGTGGTCTTGGAAGGGCCCGTGAAGGCCTCGTGATGGTGGCTATGAAGGGCGGTACACAGCGTACCTAACCGTGTACAGTGGCGGTTAGTCACACGCAGTGAATGTCCATCACGTACAGTGATTACCCACCACGTAAAGTGGTGGTTTGACCCTAGGGCTCGGCTAAGGGAGGTGCGGTGGAACTCGTGGTGGCGTAGAGGTGGCGCCACGGTGGCGGATCTGGCCGCACAGTGGGTGAGAGGCCGTGGGAGAGTGAGAGAAAGTGTGCGTGCATGGGTGATAGATCGGGGCCGTGGGTGGTTGATATAGCTTGGTGGTGGCCTGAAGAGGTTGATGATGGTGGTTACCCACCGTGGGTAGCGGTGCACGGCGGTGGAGGAGTGCAAGGCCGTGTGCTTGAGGGAGAGGAAGCTGTGGGTGAGAGAGAAGCTGCTGGCCATGGTTCATGTGGAGGAGGAAGGGGGAGGTAAGGGGAGGTCCATGGTGGCTGTGGGTGGCCGTGGGAGTCGCACACGGCGACGCTAGAGGTCACGCACGGTGAAGCCGTGCGTGGGTCTCTTGTGCATGCGTGCTACAGGGAAGGTGGCTTCATGGAAGGTGCTGGTTTTGCTGGAGGGTGGTGGCCGGTGGCAGAGGAAGCTGCCGTGGGAGTGGTGGCGCCGTTGGGCGGCGCACGGCGGCGCTACGTGCATCAAGCCCATTCGGGCTTTGCACTTCCAGCAGAGGGGAAGAGAGAGCGTAAGGGAGAGGGGCTGCTGTGGATAGACTCGTCGGAGGGAGAGGAGTGAGACGGTGCTGGTGGTGAGAGCTGCCGACGCACGGCGGCGCTGGGCTGAGGCATGGAGCAGCTACGGGAGTAAGGGCTATGTACAGCGTACGCTTAAGGGGCGAGGGAGGAGAGAGAGAGAGCTGGGGAAAAGTGAGGGGAAAGAGAGAGGGGTCTGGGTATTTAACCCAGTCCTTTCGTCTTGGGGTCCTCAAAACGATCTAACGTTGAGATATTAAAATGCTGATTTGAAAATGCGTAAACGTTAACTTAATTAAAAGCACTTAGAGGAATTAAGGTAAATATTATTTTAAACTAACTTTAGTTTATAAAATAATATTTCTTCATCATTAATAAATGATGAAGTCTCATTTAATCTATTTAAAAGGATGAACCATTTAATTTAATTAAAGCTTTCAACATAATTTAAATCCCATAATATTTTAAGTAACTGTAATCATTTTAATAATTAATATTAAAATGATCTCCGACAATTATAATATTTTGGAGCTCTTCAAAATATTATAATTGTCTCTTTTAAAAATGAGTTTAACTCAACGATACTGGAAACACCTCACATAAATATTTTCAGTACATTTAAACACTGGGCGTACTTTAGAAGTCACTTAATATCTCGAGAGGCACGTCATCATGGTTCGGCACACATGACGATGCTTGCAGTCGCCAGAAATAATGGCAGACTATTGCATAATTCCGTCATCGGAATTTGCTTACGTCCGAAAGGAGGAGCCTTACGTAAGAAAGAGAGAAGCTTACGTAAGAAGAAAGGAGCGGGGGTTACATAGTCCCAACTACCATTCCTCAGAATGGTAGATCTTGTTACAGGATCTAAAGAAGAGTCGAGACTCGACTAACTGGTAATGGTCGGCTAAGCGACGATGCGACGTCGATGAAAATATAGTAGTTAATTTAAATTACTACTTGTACTATGGAGTTGAATCTCTCGTACTCTTTTTATCACAACCATTTTGGACTAGCGTTGTGATCTCAGTTGTTTAGTATATCATTATGTATGAAGTATGTTTTAAGTATTTGGGATATTTTCAGTTTGGTGCATAGTATTGCTAAAAAAAAAAAATTATCCGCTACGAATATTGTATAATGCTAGATACATGTTAGGAACATTGCATCTTATACGTCATGAGTGGGAGCAAGTAATATTGTGTTTTATGTCTCGACGCTTCAAATGTCTGTCCGATCCCAAACGAAATTTGGGGGCGTCACACCAGTGATTCAGATTTAGCGAAGATAAAATGAGAGGTACAAGAAGATAAAAGGCCCAAATTTACAGTATCTGAGGATGGCACTCTGAGGTTCAATGGAGATCAGAATATGCATTTTGAATGTTAAGGAGATTAGAGATGTGATCTTGAGAGAGGCTCACCGCTCACCCAGGTAGCACTAAGATGTACAGAGATTTGAAGTAACAGTTCTGGTGGAGTGGTATGAAACCTGAGATAGCTAGTTATGTAGCTCAGTGTCTAAATTGTCAACAGGTCAAGGCAGAGCATTAAAGGTCTTTCGGGCTATTACAACCACTCCCTATACCAGTTTGGATGTGGGATGAAATTAGATTGGATTTTGCTTCAAGATTTCCTAAGGCACCAGGGGTCAGTATGCAGCATGGGTAATCATCAACAGATTGTCAAAGTCAGCTCACTTCATTTCAATTCAGATGACGTATTCTACAGATAGTTTGGCAAAGCTGTATGTACGAGAGATTGTCAGATTGCATGGAATCCCTTCTAAGATTGTATCAGACAGAGATACTCGTTTCACATTAACATTCTGGAGGAGCGTGCAGAAAGAGTTAGGGACAGAGTTGAATTACAGCACAACCTTTCACCCACAGACAAATGGACACTTAGAGAGAACAGTGTAGATATTAGAGGATATGCTTAGAGCCTGCGTGATGGCCTTCAAGGACAATTGGATTAAATACTTACCCCTGGTTGAGTTTGCGTACAATAATAGTTACCAAGAGAGCATTCAGGCGATACTAAATGAGGTTCTTTATGGTCGCAAGTGTCGATCACCCCTCTATTGGCACGAAGTGGGAGAACGTAGGATCCTTGGGCTAGAAATTATTCAAGATGTGTGTGAGAAGGTAGCATAAAAAGTATGCGAATCAGAGATGTCGAGAGTTGCAGTTTAAGGTAAGAAGCAAAGTGTTTCTGAAGGTTACGTTCATGAAGGGAATCATGAGGTTCAAAAAGAAATGCAAGTTGAGTCCGAGATATTTAGGCCCCTTCGACATACTAGAAAGAATTGGAGTTGCAGCATACCGATTGGCTCTCCCACCACAGTTATCAGCCATTCATGACAGTTTCCACATCTCCATGCTTCGGGAGTATGTACCAGACTGTACACATGTATTAGAGTACAAGCCCTCCAAATTCGCGAAGTTCTCACTTACGAGGAGTTCCCGGTAGGGATTCTTGCACAAAAGGCTCAAGTACTCCACAAGAAGACCATTTCGATGGTCTAAGTGGTTTGGAGCAACAACAGATAAAAAGAGGCCACCTGGGAGCGAGAGGAAAACACAAGGGTCAAGTACCCATACTTGTTCAATTGAGGTATGTTCGCTCGAGGATGAGATTTCTTTTAAGGGGGGAGATCGTAACATATGGGTCCTAAACTAAGATTTAGAATTTAAGATTTTTATTATTTTTACTATTATTATTATTATTATTAATGTTTTTATTGTTTCTTTTAGATCTGTTTTGAGATAGTATTTGTTTTTTTATGGGATTCTTCCACCCTTCACGCTCATATGCCTCTCAGTGTTTTATTTCCTAGTTTGAATAGTTTCCTAATTGGAAACCAACTCTCACGTCAAAAACCCTACCATTAATTCTATCTTTTTTCTCACAATATTCCCTTCAGCAAACCCACAGTACCCCTTACGGCCAAAACCTTCTCATAGAAAAAAAAAAAAAAATCAAACATTCTCTTCCTCACGGCACCACCATAGCCTTCCTCTCAGCAATCAAACAACCAACTCGCTGGAACCCACCACAGAGCACGCCGACAGTAAGCCCTCTTCTTTTTCCCATCGTTTTCCCTCTCCCTCTCTATCGACAATGACTTATTGGCTTGTTTATTTGTGCTGCCTCACCGGCCACCTTAAAGGACGTCGGACCACCTCTCAAGCAACTCAAAAACTGCCAGTCGATCGCTTTTCGTCAAACCCACACATTCCCGGTAAGCCCACGTTGAAATCTTCCTCCTCTCCTCAATGGTTTCTCCATTCGACAGCTTCTCTCTCTCTAAACTCTCTCTCTCTCTCTCGCTCACCACCATGTCCAGAGGGAGCCTTTAGTTGCGCCGCCGTGACTCCCAGCTAGTCACCCAGAGCTGCCGTCGCATCTCCCTTCGCTCTCAGTGAGTTGAATCCCTTTCTGTCGCATGATGCTACCCCTTCCGTGTGCTACAAATCCATAACTAGTTTGTTTATTTCCTTTATCTTCAACCTTTCTAAAACGCCCCTTTACTAAAGTTTTGTTGGGGCCGGGCTTAGTTTTTAAATTAACTTGTGTATAAATCGGGTGGGCTTGATTTATTATATTTCATAAACTATCATAATAGGTTAAGTGGGTTGATTTCATGTGGGCTTGATGTTTAAATTGGGCTGGTTGTGTTTACATAAATTGTTTTAGTAATTTTAATGATTTTAAGTGGGTTGTCTTCTTTCATTGGGGTTGGGCTGAAATTTAAGTGGGGCAAGTTTTACTTAAATAAATATATTAGTGATAGACTTATTTTTATAAGAAAATATTTAAGGAATTTAAAGTATATTTTAAAGTATACTATTGAGTCTATTATTTTTAGTTAATATCCCCTTTATCTATTTAGCCGGATTTTAATAAAATTATTATGTTATACGTTAAATAGAAAATCAAGGAGTATTTTATGAGTTTTAAATAATATTAATATCTATTAACCTTATTATAATTGAATATGTATTAAATTATCTCGATGGTATAATTTTAAGTAATTAGCATATTACGACATGTTGTTCTATAAATGTTAGTGAAGATTACTGCCTCGTATAGGTCACGAGCTACGCTGTGAGATTGTGGAAGCAGTGGTAAGAGGTAAGTAGCATGACCATAATTATGTGTGCTGTAATTATTCTTATTGTGCATGAAAAATGTGATGTTTACCTATGCTACGCTACGAGCCAAGTCAAACTAGCAATCCTTGACCAACTAGCAATGCCCAATTCATATGGCAGATTACAAGCAGTTTTGACAACTTATAAAGATCATATCTCGTCATCTCTCCAAGCCGAGAGTACAGCTCTCCTAAGAGTTATGGAATTGTGCATTGAACTTAGTTTTAGCCAAGTTTGTTTTGAAGGGGATGCTAAGACTATTGTTGATATAGTGAACTCCAAAAGAGAAGATAACTCATGGTTGGGTCAAATGACAGAAGATATACAACCAAGCATGGCGCCTTAATTTTGTTTACAGGTCAGCAAACAAAGCTGCCCACACGACAACAAAACTTGCTATTAGGAATGTTAGTGCAACCATTTGGTTAGAGGATGGTCCTACGGAGGTTTTAAACTTAGTCCAGGGGACTCATTCATATATGATGTAATCGATTCCTGATCAATGAAATTTCTTTCTTAAAAAAAAAAAAACACACGAAAACTCCAGAAAGAGAAACGGAAGAGACACCAACCTCTTCAACTTCTCCCATGCATTCCAGAGTAGCCATCAGCTATCAGCAGCCGCAACCACCGTTCAGGAACCCCACCATCGCCGCCAAATGTTTTCTGGTAACCCTTCTCGACTTTTTTGCCTTTGGCTCTCTCTTAACCCTTTCCCTCCCTCTCTCTGAAAAATCCTCTCGTTCAGTCTTCGTTTATAAAAAATTGTCAGCTTTCCTCGGGTTATTGATTGGATATTGCTAGTTTGTTGTGGAATATCAATCTTGGTGGTAAATATTCACTGTTTTGATCTTTGATTTCATATTGGACATTCTCTGTATTTGATGAAATGTGTTATTGGACATAGGTTTTAATTTTTCATTAATTCCATTGGTTTTAGACCTTCTGTCTGTTTTTTGGTCATTTTATTTTACTCAAATCTCTACTTTGGAACTGTATCTCTCTCGTATAAAATATGTGTACTCTGGCATGCCCATTTATGTTCTTTACTTTGGTGCTCTAAAGTTGATGATTGTGTTTATGCAAGCACCATGCAACTTGAAATTTTTTTTTTCGATTTATCTGCATACAGTCATAGGGATTATTCATTATGGAAAATCCTAATTTTTTTGTGTGGTGTTTTACTTATTGATATGCTTGACTTTGTTACTTTAATTTCACTTGTTTATGCTTGCACAGATGGAGGGCAATCTTGCTGAAGCACCCAAGATGGGCATGCCAAGATGCCCGATACCTTCCTTGTGTTTTATTTGAATAATTAATAAATAATCCAGTCCCAAAAGGCCCTGCATTTTAACAACCTTCTTGTACACAGCCCCGTAGATGTTATTTGGTTTTTGTCTTCCCACAATAAAATACCAAAATTAATATTTTAATATAATAGTGATAGATTTGAAGAGTTTGTTATTTGGTATTGTTGAAAAGTGATTAGCTAAATTTATAAAAGTGAATTCCTTAATCAAAATTTGGTCAAACTTTAGCTAAGCCACTACTAGTGTTCTTAGGTCATCGAAGTCATTTTTTCAGGTAAAACTACTACCCAAAGGTGCCCCCTTTTTCTAATTACAGCTCGTGTCAAAGTCATTTTTTCCTAAGCGTTGGCCCTTGTTTAAATTGAAGAATTAGATTGGGCGATTTTACTCTCGTTTACAATACAAATAGACCTATTTTGCATACTAGGTCACCATCTTACTCTTATCCCATTATGATAACGTTATATTGTTCATCAAGTTTTAATTTTTTCCTTTTTTTAAAAATAATTAATTAATAAAGTTCAGGGTAACATTTTAGCTAAAAATTAATAAATAGTGCAACTAGACATAAAGTTCATCATAGTGTAGATAAAAAATGTGTACATGGGATTTATACTAAAGGTGCAAAATTGCTTATATATATAAGCAATTTAATAACTTTAGTAAGAGAAATACTTTAGTCACAAAAAAATCCCATAAAAATAAACCACAAACTAATTTGACATGATGTGGTACATTAGATTGTAAATCTACTTTTATTATAAAGTAGATTTAACGTATCATATGAAATCATATCAATTTATGAGTTTACTTTAGTGAGATCTCTTTGTAACTATAACACTTCTGCTTTCGTAATAGAGTGGGAGTATTATGCCATCCACATAGAAGAACAAAGGTTGTTTATAGATTTTGATCAAGCTAGTTAGTCATTGTGAAGGTGCTGAAGGTTGTATAGTTTTTTTCTCTATTGCAAGAAACCTTTAGAATTTAAGGAAGATTCTATGCTAGTCATAAGTTTTGTTTAATTTCTAGGAAAGACTGAAATTTACCTCCCTATTTGAGTGGTTTGGAGTAAAAGAAATGAATTTATTTTTCTTATCTAGGAATTATCCACATAATAAATACATTGTTGGACAACTTTATACATTACTCATTGCTAGACCGTGAGACATCCATTGCTCATTGTTGGACAGTTTTATACGTTGCTAATGTTAAGTTGGTATTGAAGTTGTCTGATTTCTTAACAATTATAAATAATGTATTGGGCAGTTTGCATTTTCTTTCGATCTATTTATCTTTGTCATGTACGCATTGTGTATATTTTAACTTTTGCATAATTATTTTCTCAACATTCTTTTTTTTTTTTTTTATTAAAGAGGACGGTACCTCAAATTTTATTGATAGCACTCACTTATGGCGGAGGAAAACCGTTGTTACAACCAGGGACCTAGGGGTTACAAATATTCAAAAGACCAAAACCCAGGCCTAAAAGAACCTAGACACCAAGCCAACGACAAATACCTGGGGATTACAGATATTCAAACAAGAAAAAAAATAATCCAACCAAAAGACCAAAACCCAGGTATAAAAAAGGCCATGAACCAACCAAAACACTATACCATATACCCAGAATCCAGAATACCAGAATAATCCAACCAAAAACAATCCAAATAAACATTAAAACATGTGAGGCAAAACAAAACAAACCTAGTTAGAGAATAAAACAGTCCTAAGTAGATCGAATAATAGGGAGACCTAGTCTTTCTATACGCAAAGAGCCCCTCAAGTGAGACGGAATATCTATAGAAGACCACCATAGGCAGTTGCTTCCCTCCACTCCCATCTTTGCCAGGAAATGTACCGAAGCATTCCCCTCTCTAAAGATATGAAATACTCTAACCAAGACCTTCTTGATAATATCCATGACTTCATCCCAGTAGTCCTCTAGGTACCAGTTATCACATCTCTGTTCCTTAACCCACTTGACCACCAACAAAGAATCTCACATCAAGATGCTCAACACCCATATTTTTGACAATACGAAGACCATGTAACAGACCCATCAGTTCAACATAATTATTAGTGTCTGTGCCAATAGCAGCCAAGAAAGCCATAATTAATTTACCCTCCGAATCTCACAACACACCTATAGCACCTGCCAAACCAGTATTCCCTCTCGAGGCCCCATCAACATTGAGCTTCAATCTACCATTTTGAGGTCGCTGCCAACAAACTAAGCGAGAAATAGGCCTTTTTTGTGGTTGGACGGGAATATTAAACTCTCTCAGAAGAGCTTCATCCCGTGGAGTAAACAATTTCGTAGCTTTTATTTTTTCTCCAATTCTCGTCATCCAAACTTTCACTTGCATCCAAACCGACTCTGACAACTGAAGACTCCCTTCCATCCTAGCCCGACAACGCCTAAGCCACAAATGCCAGGTAATAATAGAGGGCAATATGCCTAGAATCTCCCTCATTTGGGAATCTCTTGACGCCGTAATTAACCAACCATCAACAATGTGTTTCCATGTAGAGCCTGGAATTCTGCCTAACCCAACCTGAGTTGCCGCATGTTGCCACACTTTACGAGCAATTACTCCAGTTGCAAGAACATGATTTAAGTCCTCATACCCGCCATTCAAACAACAATTACATTTAGAAACAACCGGAATGCCAACAAACTTTAATTTATCATCAACACTTAGAGAGTTGTTAAAAGCCTTCCACATGGTAACAAAATATTTTTAGGAACACAGGGTGCCAAACCTACTCAGACCCAAGGATTTTGGGAGCTCAAACTCTAATACATTGACATGCACTATTAGTCGAGAATTTCCCATTTGTATTCTCCTTCCATACAAGCACATCCGCACCATCCCAAGACTTACTCAAGACCTTCATGACCTCTACAGCCTTTTCATCACCAAGAAAACTAAATAATAGATCCACATCGTACCCATTCTCCACCCTACACTCCTTCACTAGTAATTTAGGATTTCCTACAATAGGAAAAGCATCTCCTAAGGGGCCATCATCCGCCCAATTATCCAGCCAGAATGCCACATTTCCCTCCCTAACTCTCCACTTTGAGAACTTCAGGACATCCGGGATACATGAGTGGACCATCCTCCAAAACGAGAACCCTTCCCTTGAGCCAAGAGTGAAATATGGTGATTTTTGACATATTTGGCACGAAAAAATCTAGCCATAGAGAGTCTTCAGTAATAACCTTCCAAGCAGATTTCATAAATAAGGAATTTTTTATATCTTGAAAGCTTCTAAGTCCCAACCCCCCTTCAACCATCGGCAGGCAAAGTTTGTCCCAAGACCTCCAATGTTTCTTAGGCTTCCCATCTTTCACACCCCAAAATAAATTACTAAGACTCCTATTAATACTTTTTATTACTAAAGAGGCCCATTGACAATCGAAAGCAAGTAAATAGGAAGACTCATAAGAACATGCTTTAGCAAAAGAACCCGTGCACCATTAGATAACATAGCATTTTTCCAACCTTCAATCCTGCCTTTAATTTTCCCCATAATTCCTTCAAGATGGACGACTTTTAGATGACCCGAAATAATAGGCACTCCCAGATACTTAAATGGCAAAAACCCTTATACAAACCCCAAAAAACCAATCAAGGCTTGACGTTTAGCCATCCCAATATGTTTAGAGAATGTTATGGAGGATTTAGCCTTACTAACCTTCTGACCCGACCATCTCTCATAACAAAACGTATTTGAAATAGCCTGGACTGAGCCTTTACTCCCATTGGCAAAAATTGCAATATCATCAGCGTATAACAAATGAGAAATGATAGGGTAGAACGAGGACGAGAAAACATACCAATTTTCTTTAGGTGAAACTGGTTCCTTATCAGTCTTGAAAGAACTTTTTCAACAATAGTAAATAGGTAAGGTGAGATGGGATCACCTTGTCTCAAACCACAACCATCTTGAAAGAAGCCTTTAGGAACCCCATTCATAACCACGGAATACCAAGGTAAAGCAATACACTTCTTGATTAATCCACAAAACTACAAAGAGAAATCAAAAAAGGCCCAGGATATGCAAGAGAAAACTCTAGTCAACACTGTCATATGACTATGCACAAGCTCTTAAGTTAAACTAATGTTCTCAAAAATACTACGGCCTGGGATGAACGCACCTTGCTCTGGGAAAACCATCCGAGGGAGCAACGGTGATAACCTACTCACCAAAATTTTTTAACAAACTTTGTAGAACACTGAGCATAAAATTATGGGTCTAAATTTGTCAAAGCTACCCAGAACCTCAACTTTTGGAATAAGGACCAAATAAGAGGCTGAGAAGGAACGAGGTAGGTTGGCGCTCAAGAAAAAGGACTGCACTGCCTGGAATAAGTCCTTACTAAAAATGTGCAAGCAAGATTGATAAAATCCGTAACCAAATCCGTCAGGCCCTGGGTTGCTATCCATTGGAATTGAGAAAAATACATTCTTAACATTTTGGATTGATGGGAGCTGGACCAATCTCTCATTGTCCTCCTCCAAAATAACCTGCAGCACTAGATTAGATAAATCTGGATCTTCTTCCACCTGATTGTGAGCCAAGAAATTACTAAAAAATTCCACAGTCCCGTCATGTACTTCTTTCGGACTTTTTAACCATCTACCATCATGAAGTTTCATCTCACTAACCTTAGAGTCAAAAGTCCAAAAGAATTGAGTCGAGGCTTCTCCTTTATTTAACTAAGACTGCTTTGCTTGCTGACGGAGACACATCTCTTCTCGATCCTTCCACACATCCAATTCGGCCTTGGCCACTAAATAATCTTGCTCATTATACTCATCTTGTAAGTTCTCTTCTAACCTCATCACTTGATCTTCTAAATAGGTAATATTGTGGTATGTGTTACCAAAAACCTCCCAATTCCATACTTAAGAATATTTTTCAGATTTTTTAGCTTCCTGGCCAACCTCGGCATACCATAATCATTGATCCCATCTTCCCAGGCCTTAGCAACACAATCCATAAAAGACTCATGTGTCATCCACATTTGTTGAAATTTAAAGGCAAAGAAACCATACGATAGGAACTCAAGTTCCAAGCTAATCAAAACTGGGGCATGGTCTGAAGTTGTGCGAGGTAAATACTTCATATACCCCACAGGGAACCTCGTGATAAAATCTGCGCTAATTAAACATCGATCCAACCAATCCCAACTCCTCGCCCTCCCTTCCTGACCATTACACCACGAAAATTGATTCCCCTCAAACCGTAAATCAGTCAAACCAGCTGCATCAATAAAGCCATTGAACTCTTCCATCACTGAAAAAGGACAAGGACGTCCTCCTCTTCTCTCAGAGTCATTCCTAATGATATTAAAATCACCTAGGACAACCCAAGGCATGGAGGCAACTACACTTGACGACAAAGAATTCCACAAGTCCCTGCGTTCAATTTGCCTACACTTGGCATACACAAAAGAGATGCAGGAACATTTATTATGAGTTGTCATGGTCATCGTAATAAACTGGTTCGAGGCCTCCACCACCGAGACTTGCACCCTTGGAGCCCACAAGATCCATAATTTACCACCAAGATCTTCATTCGAAAAACAACCTGTCATATTCAGTCTTTGTTGTAATCCACTTAGTTGACTATCAGGCAAAACAGATTCCGCCATAGCAATATTCTCCGGAGTATAATTCCTAGCGAACCTTCCCAACGTTTTCTTGGAGGTACCAACACCCTTAAGGTTCCAAAATAAAATGGGATGCATCATACCTTGAGTTTTTAGGCTTGCTTCTAGCCCAGATGGAGCTTTTTGCCTGCTTACCTCCACTATTAACAACAATATTCTCCGAGTCTGAGAAATGGGCTTTACCTTCCCCCAAATTCTCCAAAGCCGCCTCCACCTCAGAATTCGAGTGTATCCTCAACATAGTATCACTAGGGTCTTCTTCTTCGTCTTCAACCTCCTCGACAACTACCATCTCACCCTCTTCAACCTCCTCGTCTTCAAAATCCTCATGAACTCAAGGACTCTCCACGATAGCAACCCCATCTTGGCCCTTCTCCCTCCCCACCTTATCCCCTTGCTCACAAATCATGTGCTCTTCAATAGTAACTTCCCCTTCTTGAACATCATATATAGTCCCCTGCTTGTACTGCCTAAACAACATCACTAGAATTTTTTTCCCCAGCATTTTGTGCCATCTCAGCAAGGTCCTTTGGTATAGCCTCAACATTTTGGGTCCCAATGATCTGACCACTAGACTCTGCACCATGATGAATCCCCTTATTAGGAACTACTTGCTTATCTTTTCAGGTCCACACTTTTTTCGCCTTTCCTCCCTCTATCTGTGCCTTTTCCTCTGTCTTATCTTCCCATTTGTAGAGCTTTATATTATCACCTTGATTGTAGCAATGATTACAGTAGGTTGGGAATGTTTCATAAACCACTTCCTGAAGCCTACTTGAAGCTAGGTGGGGCATCCCAATCCAAAAAGACTCCAACGGCGGCTTATAGGCATCCAGCTTGACGCAGACACAAGCATCATCCGTTCGGGTAGCGCATCTAGTGTTGTTGTCCCATCGAATAAATTGGCTAATTGGCAAGGTAATATTCCGTAAAAAATATTCGTGGTAAAAATAATCCGGACTCCATTGAAAAACACGATATGGCACTCCTTCTACCTCACAATTTTCTCTCAAAAAAGCCTTAATGAAATCTGAATTATTAGAGAATCTACCAAAAACAGAGCGAGTTTTGAGCATACTTGAAATCACCGGTTGTACCATCAGACCCCACCTGCTCCGAATGAAAGCTCTAATGTTGTTCAACGACGGTCTCTGTCAAAGGAACTTCATGATCATCGAGAACCAAAAAGGGATGGCAGATATATCAACCTCTTCCTTCATGAAGGGTACATACGGGACCCCTTCAAGTAATTCTAGAGGGTGCAATGGGACCTCCACCTCTGGAAGAGGCTAGGGAGTCTGCGCTACCATGTCATCGAACGTCTGCTACCACCCTGGAGGAGCCGAGGCTTTAATGGCCCCGACAGCGGCCATCTCGCTTGCAACCAAAAAAGTCGAGTGGATAGTCAAAACAGAGAGAGGGAGAAAGGGGGAGGTCTCGGGCTAGGCATGGAGGAGTTGAAGGAGAGGAAGTGGTGGTCGCTGTGAGGCTGAGAGGTGAGTGGTAGAGGGGTGGGCAGAAGGCCGGCGGGTTTGGGTGGAGGCCCATGAGACAAAGCTAACAGGACCAAGAGGGAAGCTATCTACCATCAAAGGAAGCTATCGGGGATCTGGGGGGATCAAAGGGAGCCAACGAAGTTGTTAGTGCCGTCGACGATGAGTGGCAGAGGGGAGGGGCTTCGTTACGTGGGAGAAAGGGAGGGAGAAAGAGGCGTCGAGGGGTGGTCCATGGTGAGGTGGTGGTGTCGCGGTGCTACAGGGGTGGCCAGCAGTGGGCTGTGGCCGAAGAAGGGGGCTCAGTACTGTTTCTAGGGTTTCATGACTCGCAACTTTCAAAACTTTTCAAAACCAAGAAAAAACATTTATCATTACAAAGTAGGTGTCGAAAATCAGCTTCCGTGTTGGCAATTTAGTGTAGACTGCTTTTGACTCAAGAAAAATTCTTGCTCATTGCCAATGATCTTAAGTAGAAAAGAGACTATATTCTACTAGATACAACCCTACATTATTGTGTGTGTAAGAGACTAGATAAATGTAATTTGTTCAATTTATTTCCATTGTATGCAAATTGTCTTCTATAAATAAATTGTTAGATTGCTAATTAGCTTCTTTTCAGCATGCACATGGTTTGCAACTTTTGTAATATCTGTTATTCTACAACACAAAGGATTTTACTGAATTCACTATTCAACTAATCTTTTGGCCCTCATCTACTATTAAGAGTTGTGAGAAGAATTATGCCTACCCTTCATATATTTCCACTAGATTGTTTTGGTCTATCATTGATTCTTGTTAGTATTAGCCTAAGAATTTTGGTCCCAGGATTTCATTTACATTCATTGCGTTCCCCATTACAAGCATTTCATACAACCATTTATGTGTTCTTATCTACTCTTTCAGTGGGATTCATTACAATTGGTATCAGAGCCACCCCACGTCTAAGGCCATGTTGCGATAGTTGCAATCGTGCGGCACAGGGGGTGATGCCGGCATAGCAATGTTCGTTCGGGGCTAGGAAAGATCTATCACACAGCTAGCCCGTGTGAGCTCCGGGACTGGCGAGTACGTCGGCTACAGCGCCTGGTGATTGTTACAATCCCACATCGACTGAGTATAGGATTGGTTGGTAGTTTATAAGTCTCTAGGCACTATTCCCTTGTAAGTCAATTTTCAAGGATAATTTCTACCTAGAGCCAACGATCTTGCCATGGAGTTGAGTAATGAAAAACTTTATGAATGTTTTCTGAATTATCACCATGCCCTCTATGATGATTTCTACAGAGATCCTAGCCAAATAGTGCTTACAGTGAAGTCTTCCAAAGGTAAAAACCTAAAGATTTTAGTCGATTTTTCCTTCATTGTTTACTATATGAAGCTCAGTATTGAATATGCTTATGGGAGACACATCTATCCGTTGGAGCAACAAAAAGTGCGACACATAGGAGTTGTTTTAGAAGATGAAGTTATGTTGTTAGGGACAACGATATTTGACGATGGATATGTTGTTCTTGATATGAATAGTGAAGAATCTAGATAAAAAAAAACTCGAAGGGACGGAAAAAATTATAGAAACTCTAAAAGGGCTAGGGAACGAAGAGAAAAAGGATTTTCTCTTCACTCCCGAGGGGGTAGATTTGGTCGTAACTCCTGATGATGCCGATTCTAGCCATCTACGATGGATGGATGACAAAAAGGGCATGATGGATGAAGAGCCCATCTGTGATTCGGGAGATTCTATGGAAGTTGTACCCAAAGAAGAAAACCCACACATCCACTAGAACGACGCCCTCAAATCCAGCATAGCCGAAGCCCAATCCTTTTCACGTTTCAAAAACCTCTTCAAAGACACCTTCCCTGGGTCCAAGATGTGGGCCAAGCTCACTGTCGACCTGCAACAGCCTGAAAATCTGAGTGGTAAGAATTTTTTTACTCATCTTTTGCTTGATGTATTGCTGTTAAGGGTGTGTCAGAGCCTTTTGATAGAGGAAGGGAGACCATTGATGTATCTCTTGCTTCTACTTGTTCAAAGACTCGAAGTGGGTGTAGAACTGTGTTGGAGAAAATGGCTCAGTTACTGTTGGTTTTCCCAATTTGCATTTCTGTAACCGTCACTGTTGGTCATTTTTCTCGGCTTGCCAACGACGAGACTGTGTTGGAAGAAGGTGATATGTTAAAGATTGATATCAGTTGCCATATAGATGGTGTTATTGCTGTGGTGGCACATACTCATGTTCTTCAGGAAGGTCTAGTTACTGGGAGGGTCGCTGATGTAATTGTTGTTGTTAATAATGTTGCAGAGGTTACTTTGAGGCTTGTAAGGCCGACAAGAAAGAACAAAGATGTAACTGATACTATTCAGAAGGTTGTTGTTGCTTATGAGTACAAAATTTTTTAAGGTGTTCACCATCAACTGAAGTAGTTTGTGATAGATGGTAACTAGGTTGTACCGAGTCATTTTGATGCTTATGTTGCATCCATCTGCATCCCTTTGAGTTTTCCGTTGTTAGTGGTATGTGTTTTGGACAGTGATTCTCTTCTTTTTTAGTGGTTTCCATGGATGCATTTGAAGTTTAGAAAATTATTTGATTGTTTAGTTGATGTGAGAGAGTTGTTTGAGAAAATTCCTCATAGAGATATGGAGTCTTGGAACGCTATGTTTTTAGTGTTTGATGAATGGCCACTTCAGGGTCTTTTTGAACCCTTTGATAAGGGAAGAGATTATTTGGCTGAAGTGGAATCTGATATTGTTGTCATTATATCGAGGTTGTTTAGGAATATATTAGTGGTTGTTGCATGCTTGCTAACCATTAGCTTGGCAACTATAATGTCATCAAGGAGTGAACTGACAAGAATATGGGATCCGGATGATGCACAGGTTGCATCTGGTGGTGGTCGTGTGCAAATCACAGCGAGTTGTTGTGTGAATGGCTGGGAAGCAGTAAATGTTCCAGAGGAACCCATCCTGTGGCCCCTTGATAGAGGATGGAAAAATGGAATGGTGGGGAATCATTTGGTGTGGTTATATTCCACAACCATACAACTTGAGTTTACTTATCTACCTTATCCATTCTTGCCAATGTTTTGGAGGTTTCTTGACATTCAACATGATATAACAAGACTCTTTCATCGGACTACCAACCCATTTGAGTTCATTGTAGCTATCCAAGCTAACCTATGGGCTGGAAAACAACTTTAGGAAATTCACCTTGAAGAAGAAAATAACATAAAGAATATGAGAGCTAAAACTGTGCACTCTTAGCTGTTGAAAAAGCTGATTTTGCTTACTTCAACATCTATTATAATTTTTAGAACTATGAAATTGTTGCCCGCCCAAGTTGATACTACAACTGGAGGTTGGCATTGTACTGCTTTAACAGATGAAGGACAGGTGTACAAGGCTATAGTCCAGCTGGACAAGATGCACGACGCGTACGAGTAGCTTTTGAAAGAGGCTGAGTAGAGTCTAGAGAAGATTTACAAGTCAACAGATTAGTAAATCTTCAGAAGCTTTCGATACAAGTGAACAAGATTCGTTCCCTTCCCTCTTCTGTTTGTGAGATGAAGTCTCTGCTCGGTCTCGATGCTCACTTCAATAAGCTCCATCGCTTTCCAATTGTAGTTGGAAGATTGACTAATCTTGAAAGTCTCAATCTTAGCAGTAATTTTACCATTTTTACTATTATTCTCATTTCTGCCATTACTTTCTAAATTTTGGATAATTTTACCTTTGCTGCCATCTATGATATCATGGTGGCTACCTTTAGATTGTTGAACACCCTTATCACTGGGCGAGAAGACTTTTGAAGTTATGAAAAAAAAATTTGGGAAACTCAATTGCACCTTGTGGGCAAACTGCCTTGAAAGGGGAGTGTTTGTCACAGTCCAACTTACAAGACTAAGTCCAGCTTACACCGACAGTAGGGTTCGGTCATAAGAAGTTGCATCAGTGCTCTCAACCTTGAGGACAAGATTTTTTAAGGGGGAGAGATTGTTATGACCTCTTCTAGAGAAGGGTTTGGAAAAGGCAGGAAATGGAGGAAAACTCTTAATGCAGCATTTTGGAAGTATTTTCAGTTGCTGCCGTCTAAGTATGGAGTCTGTCGTTTATGCTTGTTGTTATTTCTAATTCTTGTTGTCGAGTCATTGTAATATTTCCTTCAAGTAAGCAGTCGGTAATTTCTACTTTACACGTGTTGCAAGTTTATTAGATCAGTTAGTTATCCCTGCATGGATATGAAGGGAAGCAGAGCACTAAGGAGGTATTGATGAATACTCTAGAAGATTTTACTTAGAGAATGATGTAATGGAGGTTGGGTCCCTCGAAGAACCCGTAGCAAAATACCAGTGGCTCTATTGAGCTTTTTATCAAGCATCCCTTGTGCATTCTCATGTACTCATTCACCCAGTAGTCATTTACATTCACTGCATTCCTCATTACAAGCATTTCATACAACCATTTATGTGTTCTAATCTACTCTTTCAGTGGGATTCATTACACCAAACTTCTCTTCATTTAACAAATGAGAAAACAACATCAACAAGATAAGAGTTTAGAGCACATAAATTTAAGGAGAGAGAGAAGCAAATGGGGAGAGAAATACGTGTGTGAGGAAGATGAAATACTTGATCAAACTGGGAGAGGAAGAGAACACACGAGATCAGAGAGAGAGAGGAGAGGGTGGTCCAGTGGCGCTGTTGTCGACGAGACTTTCAACTGTTGCAAGGTGTGAGTCTGAAGCTGTGATGTTTACCCAAGTTCTATGATTTTTCACCAGGGCAAAACAAAGAAGCAAAGACGTGAAGATTGAAAAAATTTAGAGGGAAAGAAATCGGCAATAGTTTTGTGAGAAAATATCAAAGAAATAGAGAGTGTGTTCCAAAAGAAACAATATGTTTTTTTTTTTTTTTTGAAAACCAAATGGTTTATTGCTCATTAATGAATTCCAGTACATATAAGTCTTCCTCTAGGGACAAAGCATTTCTAGCTAAGATGTGGGCAGTTCTATTTCCTTCCCTCTTGACATAAGAAGTTGACCATGAATGCAAGGAATTAAGGATCTTTTTGGTGTCTGCAATCAGAACTCCTCCTTGGCTCAGATCAGGGGTAGCTTTGTTTAGAATATTGATGACTTGTAGTGCATCTCCCTCCATGATAACATCTTGTATTCCCATGTCTCGACAGAAATTGGCTGCTAACATTAGTGCATAAGCCTCTGCAATGAAGG
This sequence comes from Juglans hindsii, assembly GCA_003123825.1. Classification (NCBI taxonomy): domain Eukaryota; kingdom Viridiplantae; phylum Streptophyta; class Magnoliopsida; order Fagales; family Juglandaceae; genus Juglans; species Juglans hindsii. The sequence continues at coordinate 266,310 of QEOW01000614.1, forward strand.
GATTTGCCAATAGATCTCAATGTGCTTGAAGAGTGTCAGTAACTTGACCCATTTGATCCCTTATGACAGCACCTATCCCAACTTTATTTGCTCCTTTATCAATGGCTTCATCCCAGTTCAATTTGTAGATTCCCACAAGAGGTTTCACCCACCTGCAACACTACTCTCGAGAAGTAGGCCTTGTCAATTTGTTCTAAACTTGACATTGCTTGAAGCAAGTTATCTCCTCAGTAGCCTTAGTAATAATTGAGTCAGGGGAAGAAAGGACCTTGCCATGGAAGAAAGGAACTTAATTCCAGGAAGCTTGAGAGTTTGAAAAAGATGCTGAACTGCTGTAGCTCTGAAAGTTTAAGATGCCTACTCCAACCAATGTGAGTACTGTGGTGGGCTTAAGCTTCAGGTTTTGTTGGACCTATTTAGGCCCATATAAGGAGTGGCTCATGGGCCTATTCAAGGTTTTCTCGTTCTATTTTTTTTCCCCTTAAATCTCGATTTATTTTTGTGAGCTTTTTTGTGATGTTCTTATTTTCTCATAGCTTATCTTAAGACAGAATAGTTTCCTTTCAATCTGAAGCTGTCTCTAATTTTTTCTCAACTCCATAGGGCCGACTATTCCATAAGGCGAGTCAGGTGGTTGCCTAAGCCCCGCAATGAAAGAAGGCCCAAAAAATGCTAAAAGTTAATTATTAAAAAAATGATCTAAACTAAACAATGTTAACCTTCAAAATTGAAAAAAAAAACAATTCTTAACTCCACGGTAAAAAAACAATAGAAGTTAACAGGCTCTATATAGACTCTGCAACTTCACTTAGAAAAGCCGAAAGTCACAATAAAATCTCAAAAAGGATGTTCCAATCTATCTATCAAAAAAATTTCGGAACATTTCAAGAACTCTCCTTTTATACTTGAAATTTACAAATTTTATTTCATCTCTCTTGGACTCTAGACTCCATCTTGCTCGTATTTGGTATTGGTAGCCTCTCCCATTGTTGCATCGCACTTGCAAACGTTGAGTAGAATCTCTGTTGTGCTATGGTTGACGAAGGTAGAGGTAAAGCTGAAACATTTTGTGTTATATATACAATAAAATTTTGTGGCAATAAAACAGCCATGTGACTTGTCTTCTAGTCTCTAAAACATCCTTTGTTTTTTTTTTTTTTTTTTTGTCGTCTTCTTCAAGACTTCAACCGACCACGGCGACTAGAGGTTTCACACTTGAATTCACATAATCACATGGCCCATGGACCACGTATTCCTTGACTTTTTTGTTAAATTTTGTTTTTTTTTTTCCAACTTCTATAATGTATAATTTATTTCTTGATTTTGAATATTAATATTAATATATTTTATTTTATTGTGCAGATTAACAATTTTATATAAAAGTGGTGTTCATCTGTCATATAAAAGTGAAGCTCATTTGCTAAACCAGGTTCTATTCTTTTATGTTACTATTTATTTTATTCTAAAATATTCATAAGCATAGTAAGAATATTCTAGCCATATTATCAATTGAGAATAAAATATTAGAAGAACTTGAATATAAAAATTTAATTAGCGATTTTGCATCTAAAAAAAAGAATAATTTTAAAATAAAAATATACTTTGATACAAGAAAAATTTCGCATTTTAACTTCTCGCCTTATGCTTGAAAATCTATTGAGCCGGCCCTACAGCTCCTAGTAAGTTTTTTCTTCCAACAAATATATTTTGATGCATTATCCATTAGATCTTTTTTTTTTTTTTTTTAAGTAAGGCTAGATATAAGCCTTAAATGAACAAACTCCGCGTAAGTTCTTTGTTAAAAAGTGAGACTTACTACAAAATAATGATTTTTTTTTATATTTTTTTAAGATGAGGTTTATTTTTTTGTAAAAATTTATCCGGGAGCTTATACCATTTCTGTTTTTTATCAGAAGAAGAGAAATGAAAGGCATAAAAAACTAGGCACCTTACCGGCCAATGCTTAGTCAAAAAGCATAATTAATTAATTAAAGCGTACTTAATCACAAGGTAACATGGAGATTGTACAATCACACATGTTGAGGCCTCCCCTTCCCATTTTATTAGCTGACAAATATTATTATTATTTTTTACAATATATAATAGTGGAGTTATTAAAAATGTCAATTTATTAATGTTGGTGTCATAATTCGCGCGTAAACTTTCTTACTTTTTTTCTCTTCCAAATGATACGACTGTTATTCAATTTAGATTCGAAAATGATGACGTGGCAGTTATTCAAACTTGCAATGATTTTAAACATGTTTTTGGGTTGATTATATTTGTTTTTAAAAAAAAAATAATTTGGTTAAATTCTATCCCTTTCAAACACTGTTTCTCACCAAGTTTTAAATATTACTACCATTATAAAACTAACAGTTCCTCTTCGGAACAGCCCGACTGTTCTTATGGGTTTAACAGCCCCCATTTAGAATAAGACACGTAGGAGATTTTATAAAATACAAAGTAAATTATTTTTCATCTGATTACACCCATATGAGAAGAGGAGCCCTTTACAATCTCATCCAGACATAGAGCCTTTATTTCAATGAAAATAACATTCTTTGCTCAAACTAGAAATATTACTACTTGAAGAAAATAATATTAAATCAACAAAGACTACTAAGATCTTTTAGAACCACTTAACCAAATCCAAGGAAATAAAAACAAACATAGAGTCATTATCTCGGAGAAATACAAAAATGTCTAGTTCAAAGTTAAATCATACATTCTCAATTAGATGGGAGAGAGGAGCACGAAGATGCCAAACTTGAGAGAGAGGACTCACAGATCAAAGGAAGACGTTGGAACCAGGTGAATGAAAGTCGGCTTCAATCCATGACGAAGAAGGAGGAACCTGGGAGTTGGTCCGTCTGTGGGTTTTTAGGAATCGTTGGATTGATTTTCAAAGGAGTGAGGAAGCGGGAGAAACCCTAGATCCTAAAGAAATTGAAGGATCGGAGATTAGAGAGGAGAGAAAACCAAGCAAAGGCTGGAGGCTGGAGGATCGAGTTTTGTTAGAGATGGCTGCAGTGAGACAAGCCTCATCGAGCGGAGGCTGGAGGCGTAGTGGTGGATGTGTGAGGCTTCGGAGAGGAGGAAGCTTCGGTGGACTACAGAGGAATTAAGGGATTTCACGTGTTATTCATTTTCATATTATCAGATGTGGACATGTATATAGTATATGAAATGGAGGAGCTACGTGTGGGCGTTTAATTGGATGGCTGTTAGTTTAGAAGGAACAAATGGACCGGTTATAAGATATTCTCTAAAACTAATCTTCTAAAAAAAAAATGCAAGGCAACAACCGTTTTATAAGGAAAATACCATACGCAGTTTTAAGGTGTGTAAATATTCTGAATTTTCTTTAAAAAAGAATGAGACTCATCATTAAAAAATTTTTTTTTTTCATGTGTCTCATATTTACTTACTTTTTTAAAATGGGTGCGCGAGACTTGCCTACTTTATAACTATATAAGTCATTTCCAAGTTTATAGATAGTTGTCTACTTCAAGCAACAATTTAAAGTTTTGCTCAACTACAAATGCCAATCTGATTTCATTGTCCCCAATAAATAATAAAAGCAACAGAGGCTTGAGCCTTGGACTTCAAGTTCTCAAGGAGAAACATTAAGGCCCCGAATGGATGTTTGAGATGGTCTTAACTCATCTCATCTCATTTCAATATTCAAACACCAGTAAAATATAAATATTTTTTAATTTTAAATTTATAACTTTTTTAACATTTTCATCTAATCATTATAGTTTTCTAAATTTTCAAACAAAATACAAAAAATAATTAAAATTTTTCAATCTCAAAACAAAAATAATTAAAATTTTTCAATCTCAAAACAAAAATAATATTAAAAATTATATTCTAACAATAATTTAAGACGAAGTAGTATCAACGATACCTAAAGGTTACTGACACTAACAAAAAAATCTTGGGCAATTTATAAGACCAAGTGGTTTCAACTTCATATCCATGTTCTTTGTCCTTTGTTCCTAGCTCTCTGTTTTTCACACATTTGTGCTCTGTTGTTGGTTAATATTTATTGTCTGTTTTTAAGGGATTACATATGTAAGATTTGGGTTCTCTGTTAGATGTTTTATTGAAATTTGCTTCTCATAAGTTTATTTGTATATTTTTTGTTGCATTACCTTAAAACAAATTATTTATAAGAGTTATACTAAATACAATCATGATTAGTGGCTTTAATATATTCTAAATATCCATTATTTTTTTTTTTATAAGCAAAGTTCTGATTAATCTTAGCGGCGAATAGACCTTTAGTAAGAAATTTTTCGCAAATGTAACTCGGATAACTAAACAAAAATTCTAAATCTGATAGCTTAGAGTTTAAATGCGAAGTTTCAAACCAAATAATGTTCGATTTATATACTGCTCACCTTAGAAGAAAAATCCAACGGTTACAAGACAGGAATAAGAGAGAGGGGAAATACTAGAGAAATATTTTGACCGATGATTGTCTTTTATTTTTCTTCTTAAGAGGGTTGATACAGAACTACCGGTGGTTTTGCATGCTTCTAGGGGTGAACGGATCGTTTAGAGGTCAACAGCTATTAAATTGTTGGTTGTTCATAACTCTAGGGGTATCAATATCTGACATGACCCGTGAACCCAATAAGAACATAATACAAAATTAGCAGGTTTGAATTTGATGTTAACAAGTTCGGGTCAAAACAGGTTAACATGTTAAGATACGATTTATAAACGGATCAACCTGCTTAACACAAAATTAATCCGTTTTGACCCGTTTTGAATTTATTTCAAAATTAAAATTTTATTATTATTAAGTTGTAATATTGATATTTCTTAATATGCTTATGTTTTTATTATTCTTATTGTTGAGATTGTAGTTTTAAACCTATGCTCATATTTGTTGTAAGAAATGGGCACCTATAGTGCGCACCCCTTCACCTCCTCTTGGGTGTTATGAAGTGGCTCTTAAGCCACTTCATGAGGCTTGATGGCTGGCCCTTAATGGCCAGCTATGGGGTTACACTAGAGAGACTATTTACATAGTCTCTCCCCTCTTTGGATGATACACTTGCATCAAGAAAAACAAGCTCTTTCTCTCAAATGGTTATCTCTAGTCAATGGCATCTAGGTTGTGGAACGTGTGAGTGTTGCTCTGGTATTATCACGTAGCACACTCCACCATCGATGTGAAGATCGTGGATGAACAACGATGCTGAAGAATCTGTGGAACAACCGCGCTAGATCTGAGATATTTCCTGTGAGAGGTAATATCGCTTCCGCTGTGCATTTTGATCAAGTTTTTCTTCCATTAGTATCAGAGCAAGAATTGGTTGTTCTCGATTTGTTTTTTATGTGCATGTTGTGATTTCATTCACTGATTTTTTTTTGCTGCCCGATGAGAATTTTTCTCTCGGTAGCCGTGAGAGGCGGTTTATGTTCGCCCCTTAATGGATGCCGATCATTGTTAACGCAACCAAAGAATCGCTGCGGCTGTGGCCATATGAGGCAGCAACCTGCACTGGAGGGTATTGTGCACCCCAGTGCTATGAGCGCTGCAAAAGACACCAGAGCGCACCGCTTGGGTGCTGCCGCACAGGTGATGGGTGCACCTCTGTGTTGCATCCGCAAGGCAACATTGAGCACCTCTTGAGGTGTCTGAGCGCCACGGTGCTGCTCGAGCAAGAGGGCAGCGACGTGCACTCGAGGTATTGCGGCACCAGGTGCCAATGCTACATACCAAACGAAGTGGTAGGATGGTGCATTGCGTACCAAGAGCAGCTGCACCGCAATGAGAAGCAACGACAAGGCTGGTCCTGCTGTGCACAAAGCCGCCCACTTGGGCGCGGCGAGCTTTGCTCCACTCAGAGCTATGCACAAGGGGAGTGAGGCAGTCCAGCGCCTCAGGAATGCTGTCGTGGTGCAACGTTGCACACAGTGTAGGGTGGGGGCGGCGCTGCCATGGATGGGCGCCTCTGCCATGGCTACGAAGTGCATCGAGCACTGTAGTGTGGGCGTACCAGCTGGGTGTTGCGCCGCCCATGCAGTTGCGTGCACCAGCCATGGCGCAGCCCGCCATGCTCTGCGCTGCACCATGGCTTACTAGTCCGTGTCGCACAGTCCTCTGCTGCGTGCAGAGCAACGCGCACCATGGTGGTGCTGCGAGCTCTGCTGCGCACAGAGGAGCACGACAAGCTCTGCTACGAGAAGAGCTGCGCACGGATGGTGCAACAGTCTCTGCCTCCTGCAAAGCTGCGTGCCGCGAATGTAAGTGTGCAGCGTAGCCCACGGTGCTTCGCTCCCCACGGTGCTACGGCCATTGAGAACCAGTGGCCGAACGAGTATACTCGTACCAACATGAAGCGGCAGTAGGCGGTTACAAGATATGGCGTCAGTTTCATTTTTTTTGGATGAATAGTAACCGTATGTAGGTTACAGTTTGAGGAAGAAGATGAATAGTTTTTTTTATTATTATTTGTGTTTCATCTATACGGGCTTGGGCTATGGGCTGTTATATTTTATTTACTTGGGTCTGAGCTAAAAACCAGTCGACTTGACTTGGGCTTGTTTTAAAATTTTGGTGTGAAATTTGTTTTTTGCTTGGGTTGAAATGTTTTGGTCAATAAACAGATTTATTTTTTAAAACCGGCCCATCTATATTTTTGTATTTAAAATGCAACAGTCCATTATTTTTTAAAAGGGCCACTGGCCGATTTGGGCCGTGTACTTAGAAGACCTCAGCCCGCTCTGCAGCTGGGCGCCCAAGGGGGTGCGGCCCATTAGCTGTCTAAAAATAGTGATTTTTGACAAAATACTTGGGTGATGTTTTGAACCCAAGACCACACACGCAATGGCTATATGCTCAACCATTGGGCTATAGCTTATTGTTCATATGTATGTTGATTTTATTTAGTAATTCAGCATGTAATTGTGGTATATAATATTTATTTTTCTAAAATATTTTTGCATATGGTTATTGAATATATGCATGCCGTGAGATTATGAGATAAATCTTGCCACATTTGTTAGGCTTTTTTATTTTTATAGTATAAATTGCCTACGTTATTATTATTTGTAAGTAATAATAATTTGGATCAAATGTGATGTAATTATTTTTGTACATGTATTGTAATTACATGTAATTGTATAAGCTTATTTTATCACTTGTATTGTTAGACTATTTTTTAAGAATTGTCTTCAATTTCTTAAATGTGATAAACTAGAGGATTAAGTAGCCCGAGTTTGATTAGTTCATACTTTGATCTGAGAAGAAATTGTTTTTTTCATGTGATTAACTCGGTAGATTACATATCCTAGTGGGAGCATGTTTGAGATTGATTTGGAATTAATCTCCTATAAGATTTAAATTTGCATGAAAATTAAGTTAGAAATTAATAATTAGACATTGAGACGCAAGATATGATTAGGAAGCTTAGCGAATTTTCAATCTTGCGATGTGTATTAATTATTTTTGTTCTTACTTAGATTAATGTGGCAAATTTCTTAGATCTGTGTGCAATTAGATGCGCATAGTTTAATAACTTTGAGATAATCGTGAAGAAATCCTAGAGATTATTTATACGACTTAATCTTCGCATTAATCTCCTCCATGAGCAGCAGTTGGAAACAAATAAAGATTACTATTGAGTGTCAGATAGTCTTAGACCATCATTATTGTGAAACCTCTGAAAGGTCTAGAAGAAAATTAGAAGTGCGCGTGGAACGCATGCACTACAATTTTTTATAGAAGTTGATGGGATCAACTGTCAAATAAAGCTAAACCACTATTTTGCCTTTGATTTTTTGTGAGTAATAACAGAAGTTGCGTGTTGTTTTATAACGCAAAGATTAATTGCTCCTATATTTGAGGTTGAGCATTATAATCTTAAAACAATTTAGATTAACTCACAGATAAGCATATACTCTCTAAAACTTGCTAGTATGTCTGGCAAGTAAGTAAGCTAAAATCTGAATGTGCAAGAGTGTCGAGGGCATTCTTGATTGACACATTCATTTTTTAAAGGATTTATCAGTGCACCTTTGTGTGGTATTAGCACGCACTGGTAATCTTGCTCAAGTTTTATTTCTCACTAGCGAGAACAAATAGGTTCTTGCAGATATATAAACTTTTGAGCAGCCCTTGAGAGTAATGAAATATCAAGCACCTTAGAGGTTTGCATGGTAACTATGGCAAAAATCTGAATAATTAGGAATGACTTAATTCAGCCTAAAAATCTTGCTCATGGTTGCACTGATGCAAGATAAGTTTTAGGCTAAGATAATTTCTCGCAAAGTTTTTCTTTTCTCTCCTATAGTGGATTAAAGAATATGAAAAATATTGAGTATGCAAGAAATAATGATATATCGCTAGTTAGCAGCTAAAACGTCGCATACTGCATTTGTTGCACAAAGCGATATTTTTATTAGCGCTTTTAATGTGATATTTGCCAAGTCTATACCTAATTTGATTTAAGACTTAATGAAAGTAGTGGTGTTAGTGAGAATTCCTAGAGGTTTAGAAGTTTGATGGTCACTCATTAACTCAGTGGTATTATTTTACGGGTGGGGAAATGATATACTAAAATATGCCATGGAGGCATAGGATGATGGGTGTGAAGCTTGAGAAATTGAATATTTTCTCGCTAATGAGATCCCTCTCCTTGTTTTAGAAGAATCAAAGAGAAAAGACAATATGAGTATTTTCTATGTAAAAGTTCCTATACATGCACACTAAGGACTTCAATAATAAAATATTGTTTCATCATATAAATACGATTCCAATTTTTAAAGGAAACTATATTTTTTTTTTCCGTTAAAATATTTTTTTTCAAAATCACAATCGTATGAGTTATATGATGAGAACAATTATCTCGCAGTTTATTGACTTGCTGAGAATGGTGTTATAAATGAATTATGACGCAAAACAGTTGTTACATCACACTTGGGTTGATGTAATATGGGGTTGCAGCCTTAATTCTGATTTGTCGTCCTTAAATCGAGTTCATTTGCTTTTGAGAAAGGCTGAGTGACTATTTTATGCAAACGTGAATTCTATTAAAAATCAAGAGAATCTAAGCTTGATCATTTTTGGTTGAGTCAAGAAAATTACTCGTATTTTCGGCGAGGGTGGGGAATTGTGGTTTTTTGTAACACTTATTTTTGGAAAGAACGTTTTTATCACGTTTCATTCCACATTACCTTAACCTTAATATTTTTAAAATTCTTTTTTTTATAAGATCGTCGAAAATAGTGGGAGTAATTCAACAACTAGTGGGAGTATACATTTGAGTTAAGGTGTACCATTAGTGATAGTGACTCCCAAAAGTTATAGAATATATGGATTCTCTTAAATAGCGTGGTAGTTTTATATCAATATTCTCTCGTTGTTTAGAGACTAGAAGAGAATATTTGTAATATCGCTCCGCTATAGGTATTGAATTCACATAGTAGGAATCCCAACATAGAATCTTAGATTTGCTTCACTTATATGATCCAACCTGGAGTTGTTGATCTAATTGACAAAGGAAAAGTGGAGTTGATAGAGGTATAGATCCATCTCTTGGCACTAATTGAGTTGCATTTAGATAACTATTAATCTCATATTTATTGAAACTTTTCTTGAAGGTGTTAATTAGTTGATTCTCACAGGAGAATTAGATGGTTAGCTTCTGTGATGTTTAGGCATGAAGTACTTTGAGTGCATGATTGTTGCTAGTACTATTTTGGTACTGAAAACGAATGAATGTTGCTGGTGCTGTTTATATACGGCCTAAACAAACCATCTATTCAAAGATACCCAATGTACCTAGTCATTTTTTTTTTATTAAACGACATATTGAATAAAATGTGGTTCTTTGAACGCTGTTGACAATATTAGAAAAGTGTCATCATAAGAGATATTGCGAACTGGTTGTCTTAAATAATTAATTGTCACCTAATAAGAGGTTTTTCATACTACGAGGTGATGGACATGGGTTTGTGAAAAGTAGCTCAGGCTTCAAGTCTTGTGTGACTGTTTATAAGAAAAACAGTTTCTAAGAGCTCTTGTTCAAAATCCATAGGCAATTAATGAGATGGAAAATACTAAAGAATCTAGTTTTGCCTATACTGTTTGGTATTTCTATTATGGTTTGCTAATGAGAGTTAGAGGTTAAGATTTTGTTAAAGGGTAAATATGGCTTACTTTGTAAAGTGAGTTTGTGATGCGATTGTCGTTAAAAGTAATGACTAGACTATTATGATTGTCTTTGAGGGCAAAGGCCCTAATCGTTTTACCCTTAATGAAAAATAAATTATGGTTATCTCACATACTTTTGTTGAGTACAAGAGATTTATATGAAACCTTGAAATCGCAAATTAAGTTTGTTGAATAACATTTGTGGTCACCTTATAGATTCTTAAAAATCACAGTTAGACTTGCTGACTAGAATCTACGGCTTATATTGTGAGTCTGACCTAAATGAGATTCATGATGAGTTATCGCTGACTTCATGGTTGTGCAAAGGACTTTTACTTATAAAAGTTGAGTCTCTTGGTATGAGCGTGTTTTTGGAAAGTTATTACACATTAGAATGTGCATGGAGAGAAATGGCTGTTAAACACCACTTGAGAGTTGTGGTTTAATAATTTGTTGTTGACCATGTGATTTCTCTGTACCTCACGGTATTGCTCATCATGCATATGATACTGATGTGTTATATGATCATGTGGCATGATTGGAAGCATTCTTTGGTAAACACACACATTCACCATAAATTTAGGAGTTATGGTGAAAAAGGTATGTCGACAGGCTTAGATCGGCTTACTCACACGAGCGATCACCTTTGGCGCTACAAAGAGGTAGCGAGCAAAGATGAGATAATGTGTCACTCGGTTCTTGTCTAAAGAGGGATAAGTTGTAAGACACAAAATATATGTCGCCTTAGTGGGAGCTAAGATGAGGTCCATCATATTTAAAAGGACCGTGCATGATTGCCCACAATCCATGTAGCCTGTGGTTTAGCCAGATGTGAGATCTTCTTTGGCGCTTTGGATAGCGAGCAAATGAAGGGACTCGAGTTAGGCGCTAAGATAGCGACTAGACTAAGATCTGTACGGTGTATTGAGATTAGATATACGCTCTTTCTTTCGAAAGAGAAATCCACCGTAACATGTATTTCATACTACATGTGCTTTTACGACCAACAGTAGAGATGAGTGAATGGTTCCCTGCTTCCTCACCATGTGAGTCTTGTAGGTCATAATTGATGACCTTAATTTATTTATTCCCTTATGAGACCTTTGACTATGTCACGAGGTTGATGTTTTAGTGTCTGATACTTTGGCATGTTATCTATGGCCATGTATGATGCGGTCTAAAGAGACATTACTGGAAAAGCGACTGGACTGAAACTAAATGACATGAATGCGAAGGGAAGACTATTTGGTAACACATCGATAATGGTGTGTACTCATTGCCGGCAAGTTATGTTGCTTCTTGGGAGTTGCAATATAGCTATGAGTACATGATGTTTTATGGAGATTGAGCATTGTTCTGAGTTATTTGGACTCGAGAGAGATTAGAGATGCTTAGTCTGATGTGACCAAATGAGTCGGGGCATAACGAGACGCTTTTACGGATGTTGCTATGCTGGTCTTCTCTCAGAGAGATTTGGTATAGTGATCTCTTTTTTTTTTTATAGTTGTGCTTGATGGTCGCACGGCCTATTTGCCAGTATGAACAAGATTGAGAACATATTGAGGGATGCAGACCTTGGATCTTGCCCACTATATGTGAGTGGGAGATGTAAGAAAGGGGCACCCATAGTGGGCACCCCTTCACCTCCTCTTGGGGGTTATGAAGTGGCTCTTAAGCCACTTCATGAGGCTTGATGGCTGGCCCTTAATGGCCAGCCAGGGGGTTACACTAGAGAGGCTATTTGTATAGTCTCTCCCCCTCTTTGGATGATACACTTGCATCAAGAAAAACAAGCTCTCTCTCTCAAATGGTTCTCTCTAGTCAATGACATCTAGGCTGTGGAACGTGTGAGTGTTGCTCTGGTATTATCATGTAGCACACTTCACCATCGATGTGAATATCGTGGATGAACAACGATGCTGAAGAATCCGTGGAACAACCGTACTAGATCCAAGATATTTCTGTGAGAGGTAATATCGCTTTCGCTGTGCATTCTGATCAAGTTTTTCTTACATTTGTTATTGTATAGTTTGCAATATTGGTTTTATTATATGTTAAAATTTGAAAAATATTAATATATATTTTTTAAGATATTGTGATTATTAATAAATATAGATTTTAACTTTTATATGAAATTATGTTAATCAGGTCAAATGAGTTATGTGTTTGAGCTCAACCCATTTACATAAACAAACAGGTTTAAATGAGTCGTGTCGTATTAACATATTTCCAATTAATTATTAAACGAGTCAAAATGGGTGACACGACATGATCCGTTATTTAAATGGGTTGAGTTAGGATTTAAAAATTTGACACATTTAGCTTAGTGGGTTGGTTTCAGATTGACCTATATAATCGAATGTTCATAACTTAATATGAAACGTACACGATCCAAAAATACGATTTGCCACCCATACATAACTCTTTAATTTTCATAATCTTTACTGCATATTATATTAATAAAATGTGCATCTAAATTGTTTGTAATTGCTAATGAAAATCTTAGCTCACAATAATTTTTATTTACTTTATTTATAAATAAAGCACCAAGATAAAGAAAGTGAATTTAAGGTCATACATTTGTGCGGATTATTGACTAATCTATTATAAAGTATGTGCATAATAATATTAAATACAATCTTAATTGTGCAAGTTTTCGTGCATCCCTTTAAAAAATTGAAATCCACCATAAAAAATTGTTTTTTTTTTATTGAATCCTAAATTTCCTCTAAATTTTGTAAAGAGAGTACGTGAAACGTATATACCCTAAAATTATATAAATCATTTCCCACATAGCTTATAGAAAAGAAAATGTTATTTACACTTATAATATTTACTCACATAATAATACGTACTGACGTGTCTGCACGTTGTTAACTAGTATGACTAAAATGAATTAAGTGGAGGACAAAAAAGTAGAATTAAGACTTTGAATTTAAGTTTGTGAATTAGATTCTCCGTCGTATCCTATTCTTGCCTTTGTGTTTGTTCCATCCTATTTCTTAACGTATCTCCTAAGGCACATTAAAAAAGTCTCATAGTTTTTTTTTCTTTTCTTTTTACTTCATCTCCATTATAAGAATCGTCCTTTTATTTATAGATTCTATAGCCAAGGGCTCGTATTAATGGTTGAATTAAAGTGCTCGTAAAAGCAATTAATTGTTTGGACTTTAGAGATGAGTTAATTCATTTCATTCATACTAGTGGGCCTTTACTTTCATGTATCTATCTCTTTATGCTTAAAACCTTCTAAATCGAATAAAAATTTTATTAATATTAGATATGATATAAGTATAATCTTTTTACAATTTTATTTTAAATCGAGGGTGTTTTTTTAAATATGTTTTTAAATTTAGTTTACAAAAATATTCATTTAAAATAGAATTATAAAAAAGTAATGTCTATAGTACTTTCCTTTGCATATTATAATTGGGTAATATACCCTTACACATTCTTTACTATTGTTTTACTACCTAATTTTTTTTCCTTTTGCTATTTGAATTTAGATTAAAAATTTGAGAATATGACCTTCTTGCATAATTTAAAAATAAATAAATTCAATCAACCAATATAATCATGTAAATTAATTCAAAATAAATTCAATTTTATAAAAATTAACTCAAAGAGTAAAAGAAGGTTAATTTTTATATTGGTTTTTAAAATTAAATTACATGATAACGTTAGTTGATTAAATTTATTTGTAGCTAAATTATGCGAGAATGTCATGTTATGAAATTTTTAATCAAAATTTAAATGAGGTGTAAGTAATGTGAATGATGTCTTCTACACACCAATTTAAAAATAAAATAACTCTATATTTTAAGATATAAATTTGGAAAGAGATATTTTAAATACGTAAATTTTATATTTTTGTATTATTATAATAATTTCAATTTTTTAGAATTCTAAGTTTCCTTTGAAGCCAAACTCACAACTCAAATGCCAAAAATTATCAAGAAACTTGCAGAGAACATGTAAGCAAAATAAAAGCAATGTAAAGAATACAAAGAAATTACGTAGTTCAATCCTAGTAATCTACATTCACAGTAGGAACATAATTTCTTTTTTTTTTTTTTTTTTTCACTTTACAATACAACCCTTTCTCATATTTATAGTTTTCTCATGTGACTAATGCAGGGAAGAAATAGAAGTCTTCTCTGCCACCTCAGCATAATATGATGCGAGTCCTTTCGCTATAGGCTGCCAGCTTTTCCATGTGCTTCATTATAAATGGTTGGCACTTCCTCACAACACAAATAATATTAAATACGGATAAAATTCACACACCAAACCAACTTGCTCTAATATACGAGTTAGAGAGATCCATGATGTAGACAAGCCTTTATTGATTTTAAAAAGAGTGCTAAAAAAAAAAAGCAAGCGGTGATGTTTGACTTTTTGTGAAGTTTTTGTAAGCATTTATAACCAAATGAGCAAGTGGTGGTCAAAGGATGAGATTAGACGTGTAAATTAAGTGTATTAGATTTGTTAAAACGTTAATTTCTGATTAAAATTATGGGCGGAAATATATGATATGATCCTTGAATTCAACACGATATGATACAAAATTAATATATTTGAATTTAATATAAATAGATAGTTAAAATGGTTGACTGTTTAAGATATGATTAATAAATAGATTAATTTTATTATTATTAGATTGTAATATTAGTATTTCTCAATATACTTATATTTTTATTGTTCAGATTGAAATTTTAGATCTATACTTATATTTGTTGTTGTTGGGTTGGTAAAATTAGTTTCATTATAGGTTAAAATCTGAGAAATATTAGTATTTTCTATTAGTAGGTAGTTTTATTTTTTTTAGATATTGTAGCTATTAATAAATATAGATTTTTATTTTTATTTGAAATTAAGTTATTAGGTCAAATGATTTATGAGGTTAGTTCAACCCATTTATATGAAACAAATTGAAATGATTCGTGTCATATTGATTAATTTTTAATTAATTATTAAATAGGTCAAAACATATGACATAACACAACTAATTTTTTAAACTGGTCGTGATAGTGTTTCAAAATCTGACCCTTTAACTTAACGGGTAGGGTTCGAGTTGACCCATTTAATCGAATGTTCATTATTTGACACGAAACAAACATGATTTGCAAACAGGAATTGCCACCCCTAATCAAAATCATGTTTCTTATCTTTTCGATTTGGCTGAGAGCAATGATATACACCACACTCTTATCTCATTTTCATTCCACTATGTCCAATGTGACACTTTTATTATCTTAAAATGATACTTTTTTTTAAGGAAAACACAAGGGACACAAAGAGATCCTAGAAACTAACATGGCACTGTGCCACATTAGTTTCGTTTTTATCTATTTATTTCATTTCTCTTTCCCGCGCCCTAATCCCTCTCCCCCGTTTCCCTTCCCAGAGCCCCCCGACAGACACATAGAGTCATTTCCCCTGTCGCCCACTCTCGTTGCCACAATTGTTGCCAACAGCCCTTCGCTATCGGGAGTTCAAAAAAGACCTGAGTTTTGCTCACTGCATGGGTTGACTCTCCAACCTGGGGGTTGCAGCTTGTCGACAACCCTCCGCCATGAGGGGTTCAAATATAAAGATTGATAAACAATGCCACCTCACCATAGTAGGTTAAAAGTGAGATGTGAGTATGGGGTATAAAATTTTTGTTTGGCTAATACTTGTAGTCATCATCTATATAAGAAGTCTAGGGCACCTTCATGTTTCTTTTTTCTTTTTACTTATGCAAAAAGAAAAAAATGAAAAAGTTACATCGCATGTGTGTATATTGAGTATATATTAAAATAGATGCGTGCTATGACTTTAATAATACTCCCAAGTGTAGGATTGTCGCGAAATAATAACTCGATGAGTCCGAGATCGAATCCACAGGGAAGGGTGTAGAATTGCAATCCAAAGTAAAAAAATAAAATAGAACAAGAAAACTTAACAAAAAAGATTATCAAGGGTTGATAGAGTTGCTGAAAAAAAAAAAAGAGGACAAAACTATAGAGAAAAAATATCAATATCTTAAAATACTATGACTTCGGGATTCACATACAACGCATCTAATGATAGTTTCAATAATCTATTTTATAACTCAATTAAACTTCATACGAAGGATAATCTTAGTCAGATGATTTAGAAATTAAAGCACATATTACTTTTCAAATATATCTTCATGAATTGGATTGATTTTAGGCAAAACAGATCTAGAAAACTTATGTGTAGGGAATTCTAAGCATTCAATGTGCCTGAAGTCTACGATAAATCAAAGAATTATACAAAATAAATCTCTTTTCTAGAATGGTAAAATCCGAAAACATCAAAACTTAAACATAAAAACCATAAACAGGTTATTAAGAACATATCAAAAGATGGTTGGGCTTTACCCTACACCTTAGCAAGGTGTTTAGCAATCCATGCATAAAAGAAAATAAAACAATAAACTAGGGTTTTTCCTGGCCTCCCTGTTCTCAATTTCGTGGTAATGATATACTTATATAGGGTAGAAAAGAAATCTTAACGTTTTCATTATTCCCGCTTAAAAAATGGCATAACTTTTAGGATTTATATTGGCAGCCTCATATGCACTTCAGGAGTCAAAAGATAGAAATCTTTATTAGATACAAAGTTGTAGCCCCTTTAAGATAGCTTTTCAACCCATAAAGAATTGCATCAATCGAATATGTGAGTAGAAAGTTATGATCAAAATACTAAAGTATGTCTAGACTATCTTCTAGCACATTTCGAACTTGGACTTTTGTGGATTCCTTCTGTGATTTCTCTCTCTTTTTCTTGATTCAAATTACTCTCAAACCTACAAAAAATATATTTATGCATTAAGACTCATTTTAAGCACAAATTTAAGAAAAGAACATTATTCTAAAACAACATATAATATGCATGAATTAACCTAAACTATATGTGATAAAGCTATCTACTAATGAGATAAATGTGCAAAACTAAGCTATTATCACACCCCCTAACCAACTTATTGATAGTCTCTAGCAATCCAAGTGACTCAACCTAAAAGCATAAAATGAGAAATTAAAACTTGAAATTTGTATTACTTTAGCACAAATAATTTAACCAGAGGTCAAAACACTAACAATCACAAAAGATATCCACGTGCCATCAATACTCATTGTGGAAATGGGGTTTAGCCAACACAAATATGCATCAAGTTTAAAAATAAAATACGACCAGAATCTCTATCCAAAATTATGTTTCGACTCAATCCTCACTGGTGTTAACACTCAAAAGAATAAAGTCACTCTGAACATTATGCACACTCTCAAATATATGTGAGTAGATTAATGTATAACAAGAACAATTATCTCACATACAAATCAAAGAACTGAACGCAAATAGGAGAAAATAGATAGTCTCATGAAGGATGCCATCTTTATTTTGTCATGTCAATTTCCAAACTATACCTCCTCAAGATCTTAGGACTTTTATTAGGACATAACGTTGGGTGAAGTGGGAAGATTGGAAACAAAGGGTAAGGGGTAATAATGAAAAGTGTTTCCAAGAACCAGCAAAGAATAACTTTGAATGTATCATCTAACTTTCGACTTCATTTTTCGATTTTTCAATGCAACACTTTCAACCGTTCTCTTCCGTTCTTTTTTTTTTTTTTTTAGAGCTTTCTTCTTTCAAGACTCCAGCAACATATTCACTAGCTTTTTCTTTTTTGTTTCTTTTTCTCTTTTACATGTTCATCATAAATTTTTCCAGACTTGGGTATGTATACTTTTTTTTCTCTAAAAACATTGCACCTGCTCCTCGAACTTTCATTTCAATATGTCTTTTTCAAAATCTTTTGTATGCCTTTTCCAACGAAACAAATCTGTAGCATTCATTCTTGAAACACGTGGAAAAACGGTTTAAGAAACAAAGGCTAAAATAAAAGGCTCAAAGGGGTTACTAGCGATATTACACATGACAAAGAATTAAAGGCTCTAAGTAAAGAAAGATGGCCTAAACTCATCTCTTGAGGACTGGAATAGTTATTCAATATCCATGGCTTCAAGATTTTCAAGTGTAGCATAAAATTTGATGTAGTCTTAGGCTACGTTTGGGTACCAAGAGTACCTCAAGTACTCTCACTACTATTCTTTACTTTATTATTACTTTTCACCTACTTTTTTACTATTCATTACTTTTTACCTACTATTCATTATTCTATTATTATTTTTTCACTACTTTTTCACTACTATTTACAAACATTCTCAACACTTCTCAGGTATTCTCACTACCCAAACATAGCCTTGTTCAACCAATTTGAAGAATAATGAGACTAAACAATGAAATATTATGCGCTTCCAAATGAAAGTATGGGGTAATTTAAAATAACCCTATCAATTGAATGGATTGGCTCAAAATCTCACAAGGGTTACATATCTCCACATGCTATCTTCAAGATTTTCAAAATCATATCTATCTTTCAACCAAATTATGCTTGTGTGGCTAGAATGGATATGGAACATGAATGAGCATGAAAAACAATGGAATTCTTAAGTAGAAGTAGCATAATGAACTTCAATTTCAATACTCATGCTAAAGAAACAAAAATAAAGAATAGAGATAAAAAAAAAAATTGAAAACCAAAAATAGAAAAATGAACTGAAAGCAAAAACAATATGCAAAAACGCAAATCATCTCTAGACTCTCCCCCCAACCTAAAACTTTCATTATCCTCAATGTAATCAAAGTAAAACAATAAAGAATAGAGATAAAGAAGAGTACCTTGAGGTGATGACCACAAACTAGAACTTTTATACCTGCAAAAAAGGTTAAAAGCAAAACAAAAAATAAAGACAACCTAAACTAAGACACCTACACTAAAACTAAGCATGTGGCTGGTCGTGATAAATAGGCCCCTCTAAATTAATGGACTCTTTCTCATGTGGAAAACTCTAAAGAAATGGCTTAAGACGTTGTCCGTTCACTTTAAAATTATTTCCATTCTTGGGGTTCTCAATTTTTATAGCACCATGAAGGAAAACCGTTTTAACAATGAAATGTCAAATCCACCTAGATCTCAATTTTCTGAAAATAAGTGCAATCTAGAATTATACAAGAGAACTTTCTCAGATGGTTCAAAAGATTTTCTCAAAATGTGTTTGTCATGAAATACCTTCATTCTCTCTTTGTAAATCCTAGAATTGCCATAAGCATCCCTGCGAATTTCTTCCAACTCATTCAATTGCAATTTTCTTAAAGGGCTACCCTTGTCTAAATCAAAATGCAACATTTTAATATCCCAATAAAATTTATGTTCCAACTCCACAAGTAGGTAGCAAGCTTTTCCATAAACAAGTCTATAGAGGATATACCAATAGGGGACTTAAAAGCAGCACGGTAAGCCCAAAGAGCATCGATTAGTCTCAAAGACCAATTTTTGCAGTTTGGATTCATTGTTTTTTCTAAAATTTGTTTTATTTCCCTATTTGAAAGCTCAACTTGACCACTTGTTTGTGGGTGATATGGGGTTGCAACTTTATGATTAATGCCATATTTTATTTTTTAATCAAAGTATCAAAAGGTCTATTACAAAAGTGTGATCCCACATCACTAATAATGGCTCGAGGTATTCCAAACCTTGAAAATATATTTTCCTTCAAAAATTTCAAAACAATTTTGTGATCATTAGTTCGGCAAGGAATAGCCTCTACCCACTTGAAAATATAATCTACAACTACTAGAATGTACAAATATCCAAAAGAGGATGGAAAAGGACCCGAAAAATCAATGCCCTAACAATAAAGAATTGCAATGACCAAAATTGGGTTCAGATGCATCATATTTCTATGAGTCATTCCACCTAACTTTTGACAAAGCTCACAAGATTTTCAAAATCATGAAAATCTTTAAACATGCTAGGCCAATAAAAATCATATTGTAGAATTTTTATGAAGAAAAATGGCCTCCACAGGTTTCATTATGACAAAAGAAGATGACACTATTTATTTCATTATCAGGGACACGTCTCCTAATGATTTGGTTGGGACAATACTCGACTATGAAACATTTCTTATCTTGGGCATTTCAATGAGATGGTGTTTTACCTGTGACAATAAAATTAACGATATCAACGTACTAAGGCAAACTAGCAATGGAAAACAATTGCTCATCAAGAAATGAATCCTTGATAGGCAACGTATCCATAGAATTGTCAAAAGTAAGGCGTGATAGATTATTTGCCACTACATTTTCTACTCCATTTTTATCTTTGATGATAATGTTAAATTCTTGGAGTAGAAGGATCTACCTAATCAATCGTGGCATAGCATCTTTCTTCGAAAGAACATACTTTAAGGCTGCATGGTCAGTAAAAATAACAACAAGAGAGCCAATAATGTATGTACGAAATTTATCTAGAGCAGACACTGCATCAAGTAATTCTTTTTCAGTTGTAAAATAATTCATTTGAGAACCATTTAAATTCTTACTTGCATAATAGATCACATATGGCTTTTTATCCTTACGTTGCCCTAGAACAGCTCCTATTGCATAATCACTTCATCACACATGATTTCAAAAGGTAAAATCCAATCTGGTGGCTGCATGATTGGTGCAGTGGTAAGCATGTCTTTTAGCTTATCAAAAGCTTCTTGGCAACCTTGGGTCCATTCAAAGGGAGTGTTATTTGTTAGAAGGTTGCACATAGGTTTAGATATAGAACTAAAGTCTTTTATGAATCTTCTATAAAATCCAACATGCTCTAAAAATGATCTAACATCTTTAATAGTCTTAGGTGTGGGTAAATTAGAAATTAGATCAATTTTTACTTTGTCAACCTCAATGCCCTTGGAAGATACAATATGGCCTAACACAATCCCTTTCGAGACCATGAAATGACACTTATCTGAATTTAACAACAAGTTCTTTTATTCACACCTAGTCAACACTGCTTCCAAGTTAGAAAGACATCCATCAAAAGAGTCACCAAATACAATAAAATCATCCATGAAAACCTCCAAATAGTACTCTATCATATCACTAAAAATACTCAACATGCATCTTTGAAAAGTGGCAGGTGCATTACATAAATCAAAGGGCATCCTCTTGAATGCAAAGGTACCAAAATGGCAAGTGAAAGTGATTTTCTCTTGATCTTCAGGTGCAATTTCAATTTGATAATACCCTGATTACCCATCCAAAAAATATAATATTCATGACCAACTACACACTCTAAAATTTGACCCAAAAAAGGCAAAGGGAAGTGGTATTTCTTAGTGACAACATTCAATCTCCTATAGTCAATACATATGCGCCAACCCGTGACATCACAAGTTGGGATCAACTCATTATTCTCATTCTTGACCACATTTATTCCAGATTTCTTAGGCATAACTTGTATAGGACTTACCCATTTACTATCGGCAATGGGGTGCATGATACTCACATCTAACAATTTTAGCACTTCAGTCCTAACTACCTCTTTTATTGTAAGGTTTAACCTACGTTGCATTTCTCTAGATGGTTTGGCATCGTCCTCTAAGTAGATTTTGTGAGTGCAAACTAGAGGGTTGATACCCTTGATGTCAGTAATACTCCACCCTATAGCACTCTTGTGCTTTTTCAACACATTCAATAATTTACTTTCTTGCATACGGTCAAGTTTAGAAGATATTACCACAGGAAAAGTCTCATTGGGTCCTAGATAAGCATACTTGAGCTCCATAGGCAATGACTTCAATTCCAATTTCGGTGCTTGTTCACATGAAGGTATCAAGTGATTCTTGCATGGCTACAACTCCTCAAATTTTAGTTTCCACTTATTCATCTCCAAATCCTGTGAAGCATTTAAGAGAGAATAAATATATGAAGTGTCTGAATTTTCACCACAATCAAAATCACAAGAATTGAGTATACAAGCCTCTAATGGATCTAAATAACAAGTTTTTCTGAATTGTCCTTCAACAAGTGTTTCAATGAAATTAATTTCATGAACATCCTCTTCATCCATAGGTTGCTTACATGTATTGAAAATATTAAGCTCTAAAGTCATATAGCCAAAAGATAGTTTTAAAAGATCATTCCTACAATTGATCAAAGCATTAGAAGTGGCAATGAAGGGGCACACTAAAATCACATGTATTTGACAATTGCTATTGAGAGTAAGGTCTATGTCCAAAACAACAAAATCAATAGGATAATAAGATTTGTCCACTTGGACCAACACATCTTCAACAACACCTCAAGGAATTTTCATAGATCGATCTACAATTTATAAAGTTATGGAAGTGGGTTTCAATTCACTAAGACCTAAGTGTTCATATATAGAATATAGCAAAAGATTCACACTAGATCCAAGATCAAGCAAAGCTAGCTCTATTTTAGAATTATCAATCATGCATGAAATAGTAGGAGATCCTGGATCTTTGTATTTAAAAGGTGCTTTGTTTTGAATGACTACTCTTAGGTTCATCACTACTCTTTGATTTTGAAAACTTTTATGGATCTTTTAGTGAGACGGTCTTGTCAATAACCTTCCCACCTCGAAGAGTAGTGATAGACTTAACATGCTCAAAATTTTCACCATTGGCATTAGATTCACCTACACTAAATTGACCTTATAGATTTGGTTGTGCTTGAGCAGGAAATTTTTCTTTTTCTTGATTGCTCAAAGAAGTGGTCAACTTAGTAAGTGTATTCCTAATGTGGTTGATGGCTTGAGAATTTTGATTATTGATGGTTACTTGTGTTTACATATATTCTTGCAAACTTGTGGAAACTTGGTGCAATGTATTCTCAAGATTTTTCTTTGGTGGTGGAGCATTGTAAGGCATAAAATTATGAGGACCTTGAGTAAGAGTTGTAGCTACATTATCACCCCTCAAATTAAATTTTGGATGATTCCTCCATCTAGAATTATAAGTCTCTAAATAAGAGGAGGAATATGACTTTTTGACCATGTTTATTGCATTTGTTTGATCATTCAACACCTCTTTAAAAGCTGGAAGTGTAGGACATTCATTTGTTAGGTGTCCCATGGTCTCAAAAATACTACAAAACCTCATTAACTTTAGGCACACAAGTGACTTCATTAGCTTTCCTAAATTCCATGGTTTCAAGTTTCCTAATCAAACTTGCTACCCTAGCTCTAAGGTCATCATCCTCCTTAAGTTGATATTTACCACTTCTAGAGAGGTTGGTGGAAAGTTTGGACGTATCTGAAATACCAATGATATTCCAAGATTGGACATTCTGAGCTAAGAGATCAAAGTATTCAAAAGCCTCTTCGAGGTCTTTGTTTAAAAACTCTCAATTGCACATCATCTCTACAAATTGGTGCATTTTGGGACTTAACTATCATAGAAAAAACTGATTATATGCCAAGTTTTATAGCCATGATGTGGACAAGAATTAAGCAAATCTTTAAATCTTTCCCAACATGGGTGAAATGTCTCTCTCTTGTTGTGAAAAATTCATCATTTGTCTCTTAAGAGCATTAGTCCTATGGATTGGGAAAAAAAAAAAATTAGAAACTCAATTTACATCTCTTACCAAGTACCAATTGACCTAGGTCTCAAATTGTTAAGCCAAGTCTTTGCCTTCTCTTTAAGAAAGAAAGGAAACAACTTAAGCCTAATGGTCTCATCACTGCAAGTCTGGTCATGAAAGGTATCACATACTTCCTCAAATTCCTTAATGTGTAGATAAGGATTTTCAGATTCTACACCATGAAATCTAGGAAGTAATGGAATCATACCGAGCTTAAAATTAAAATTATGTGCACTAGGAGGAAAGAAAATGTATAATGGCACACTACTCCTAGTGGGCTGCAAATAATCTCTAAGAGTCTAATGGGAGGAAGATATTCATATTCTGGAATATTGGTATTGTTCCCCTCGTCATGGTTCCCCTCATTATGGACACTCTCATGGATCGACATATTATCAAGTGTGTGAGAATGATTGGATGAATCAGACAAATTGTATAACAAATTACGATGTTCAATCCTAATCAAACGATTATCTCTACCACAAACCCAAGAGCTCATGTACTAAATCTAAAACAAACAAGAGAAATAAATGTAAATAGAAGGAAAAAAAAAAACTAAGAAAAAGAAAGAAAAGGGTTGGTGAGATATTACCGAAATTGTGAAGAAATTCACAACTCAACAAACCTCCCAACAAAAGTGGGTTACTTCAACCATGCCGCCTTCCCAGGCAACGTCGCCAAAAACTTGCTACAATTGTAATATGCACCTAAGTGTAGGATTGTCACGAAATAATAACTCGGTGAGTCCGAAATCGAATCCACAGGGAAGGGTGTCAAATTGCAATCCAAAGCAAGAAAATAAAATAGAAATAGAAAACTTAATAGGAAGTATTATCAAGGGTTGATTGAGTTGTTGAGAAAAAAGGTCAAAACTATGGAGAAAAAATATCAATATCTTAAAACACTAAGGCTTCGGGATTCACACACAACACTTATAATGATAGTTGTAACAATCTATTTTATAGCTCAACTAAACTTCATACGAAGGATGATTTTAGTTGGATGATTTAGCAATTATAAAGCACATGTTACTTTTCAAAGACAATTTCATGAATTGGATTGATTTTAGGCAAAACAGATATAGAGAATTTATGCGCAGAGACTTCTAAGCATTCAACGTGCCCAGAGTCTACGATAAATCAAAAAATTATACATAATAAATCTCTTTCCTAGAATGGTAAATCAATCCGAAAATATCAAAACTTGAACATAAAAGCTATAAACATATTGTTAAAAACATATCAAAAGATGGTTGGACTTTACCCTACACCTGAGTAAGATGTTTAGTAATCTATAAGTAAAAGAAAATAAAACAATAAACTAGGATTTTTCCTAGCCTCTCTCCTCTCAATTTCATGCTAATGATATGCTTATATATAGTAGATAAGAAACTCTAATGTTTTGATGATTCCTGCCTAAAAAATGCCTAACTTTTATGACTAATATTGACAGCCTCATACTTGCTTCAGGAGTCAGAATTTAGAAATATTTATTAGATAAAAAGTTGTAGCCCCTTTAAGATAGATTTTCAACCCATCAAGAATCATATCAATCGGATATGTGAATAGAAAGTTATGATCGAAACACTAAAGTATGTCCAGGTTGTCTCCTAGCGCATTTCGAACTTGGACTTCTTGTGGATTCCTTCTGTAATTTCTTTATGTTTTTCTTGATCCAAATTACTCTCAACCCTACAAAAAATATATTTATGCATTAAGACTCATTTTAAGCTTAAATTTAAGAAAAGAAACATTGTTCTAAAACAACCTATAGTACGCATGAATTAACCTAAACTAAATGTGGTAAAGCTATCTATTAATGAGATAAATGTGCAAAACTAAGCTATTATCAATGTGGTGCACCTTTCAATAAAAATGTGACACATTAATATTTTTATCATAAGTAAAATAGACTCACACATACATTCAAAAAACAAATTTATACAAAATAAATTAAAAAAATTGGTCGTGTAACTACCAGTCCAACTAAA
This sequence comes from Juglans hindsii, assembly GCA_003123825.1. Lineage (NCBI taxonomy): Eukaryota > Viridiplantae > Streptophyta > Magnoliopsida > Fagales > Juglandaceae > Juglans > Juglans hindsii. Next base: position 291,992 of record QEOW01000614.1, read on the forward strand.
TTATGGCGATCTCAATCGCCACCCCTAAGCGGCAGTCAAATTGATGGAGACTATTCCAACTATCTCTAAGGGTGGCGGCTAGAATTGTGACTAAAGATTGTCTTAAAAATAATTAGGGTTAAAGATTTTAGAATTTATATTGTGTTTTAGTTTAGGCCTAAATGCACATTTTTTACAAAAATTGTGCATATTATAGGTGACATCTTATAATTGAAGGGTCTAAGACTCACTTTTACACGAATGCCCTATCCATAAAAAAAAGTTTCACTCATCATCTTTATACCACATATTTATTTATTTTTTCTCGGTAGGTGTGTGGTATAAGAATGATAAGTAAGAGTAATGTTACTCAACATCCTCTCATTATTTCATGATGTGGTATTATATGATTTGAAATTGTTTATTATGTTTTACTTATAGGCCTATTATTTAATATCATATCAAAAAGTTTGAGTCGACGATGATAAAAAAGAATAATAAATAGATTTTTTTTTTTTTAGAAAAAACATAATTTCCTTAATTAGTAAAGTAGACTTTCAGCCATAATAATAGGCTGTATATAGGGTAGAATATTTTCAATCTCAACAGCGTCTCAACTGCCTAATTAATAATGCCTCTTTTAATAGCCTATGAGCCCAATTTTCGGAATCCTTCTATTAAATGCCCAAGTTTGCATCCACTTCAGCTCCATATTTTGCAAGATATGTAATAGTAGAAGACAAATGTTATAATTATAAAAGAAATTTTATAAAAGTAACCCCACAAACTAACATAATTTTATATAATAAATTAGATTTACTTTATAATAAAAGTAACTTTACAATTTGACGTGCCACATCAAATTAAGTCAATTTATAAGTTTACTTTTATGTAATTACTACGTTGCCAAAATATTTATCTTAATGGAATCACATCACCTTTAGTAACGAGTAATGATGTAGGCTTTATTTTTATAATTTTTTAATTAAATAATTTTTTAAAATAAATTATAAAATGGCTATAGGAGTGTCATTATTTTAGAAAAATGCTTTTAAATTAAGATAAGATTATAAAAGAGTTGGAAGAAATATGTTGTATTTTTATCATATAGTAATGCTACATGCAGTGGTGGAGTGTACAAGCGCCATGCAATCGCTTTGAAAAAAAGTATGATTCATTATTAAAAAATTATTATTTTTATGTGGGTCCCGTATTTATTCATTTTTTTAAAGTGATTGCGCGGCGCTTGTGCAATCATGACTGTAACTATCATTTTTCTTTTCATAATCTCTTCTAGACATAGATCCCTACAAAATTGATATGCTTCCACAACTCTCACTGATTCTACCACCGTGAGATCCATACAATAAATAATCTTAGGCTCCATTTGGATACATAGTATCTAAGATGATCTAAGTTTGTTTATGAATAGTAGTAAATTGAGATATTTGAGTAGATTTTGCGGGTTCCATTGGGATGTGTTTGGATATATGAAATATGTTGAAATATGTTTAACTTTTTTATGAGAAGTTAAAAAAGTAATAAATCTCATCAATTATTTGTTTATTGTTATAGTGCTGAAATAATAATAAAAGTCCTATTAATGAACATTCTGAGTTAAGATGAAAAAAAAATGAGGTTATTTAAGATGAAATAAATTGTGTGTTTCGATGGAAAGTATATCCATCTGTACGAAACTATCTCAGTTGATATGAGATCACATTACACCCAAACGGACCCCTAGTAATTCATCGTGGATGCTAAAATTTATTGAATGCAGTCAGTCTCTTACCACCACACCGGCTCCTATCACTCGGATAAGCTTCCCTTGCATTTTCATATACTGCCATTGGTAGGGGTGAAAACAAAATCGGTGAACCGGTAAACCGGATCGGATCGGACTGAATGGTGGGTTTGGTCTGATACTGGGTTTGGTTCGGTCCAATACCAGTTTCATTTTTCTCAAAACCGGTCAAAATCAGTCCAGTTCCTGTTTTCCTTTCTTTAACACCGGACCGAACAGGACCCGACCACTTCATATATATATTTTAATTTTTTATATTGTATAAAATATTTTTAATATGATTTTTTAAATTGTATATAATTATATATAAAATAATTTTATATTATATGATAAATTACTAATTAATAAAATTTTAAATTTTAAAATCCTATATAAATAACTATATATTATAACTATAGTCTATTGTATTAATAATTATATTAATACTATATTAATATATATAGTCTATAATACAATTATAATATATATTAAAATATACTACAATATATTATCAATATATTATTATGTACTATAATACTATATTATATATATTATATAATATATCGGAAAAACTAGACTAGAACTGGTAAAATAGAAAGTACTGGTTTAGGAGTATAACCAGTATGGTATCGGTTTTTTAAATCTCAAAATCGATATACACCGATTCAGTTTTAAAATATGTCCAAAATTAGACCAAACAGAACCGGTTACACCCATAGCCACCGGATGTATAAAGCTCCTTACGGATATCGTCTTGTAACACTTAAACCATAAAAATCAAGTGGATTTAAATTTCTTAGAGTTTTTATTAGAGCTTTTGATATTAGAGTGAAAGATAGAGAAACACATAAAATGAGCCTTACAAAATTTATAACTATTTCAGTGAATTTTGCACGCAATATTTAATACTAAAAAAATACTGCAAAACTCACTTTATGTATTTCTCTTTCACACCTTAAATCAGTTCTAAACGACTTTGATCCATATGGAGATGAAGGTGGAGAGACGTAAAGACAGAGAGAATCAAATAAAGAGAATGATGGAAGAAAAACATTCCAATATACACCATCTAGGTGATAAAGGGGCTGACTTTTTGATCTATTGCTTTATATTAATAAATGTTGCACATAAGACAAAACATAAAAAAGTTATGGGGTTCATACTACAATGACCTTAACGGCCAGTTTACAACATAAATGTGGGGGATCAACTTTACATCAATATATCCGTGTATCTTCTCGCTTTCAGCACATCTCGCCCGTTCACGAATGTGCTTTCGCATCGCTTGGAATCCAATTTATTAATTGCTTTATTAATAGATGCCTTTAAAGGCACCCGTTAATTTATAGAAAGACTCCTTTTAAAATCGGGAATAATAATAATAATATTATTAATATTTGAAGCTTTCAAACGATAGAATTGTGAATATCTGTATTCTTAAACTTGTACACCGCACAACATTTAAATTGTATAATTTAATTTAAAACTTAAATTTTATCATTTTATCATTTCAACCTAGCAACATCTATTTTTAAAAAGAGTAATGATATACGTATAATATTTTTTACGACATTTATTAAACTATATTTTAAAATGAAATTATTTTTATATATTAATATTACTTTTTATAAATTATACTTTTTATAAATTATTTTATTAAAATAAAAAATTACATTTCTATAATTTTCCTTTTTAAAAAAAATAATTTTTTTATTAACTATTATTTATTATCTCATATCTTATATTTTATGAAAAATTTATCATATATAGAGTGTGAAAATGACAGTGATTGATATATAATAAAAAACTTTACCAGTGGTTGCAATTAAAACGGATGAAAAGTTGCACTCTTGACTTGACAGGTAATTATAATCTGTTATGAAAGGACTAAAAGACCCTTTTTGAGGTTAAAATAAACATATTCGAACCGCAATAACTAATTTCACATAGCTTTAAAGAAACTTGGGTGGATATCAAGTCAGAAAATGCTACGTCTGCGTACAACTTTTCACCTAGCTTTAAAGGTTAAACTTACCGACGATGAAGGATAAGAAAAGTGAGATAAATTAAAGTCTAATAATCTAAAAATTAGAATTCAGAAAATTGAAATTCGAATGTGTCATTTCAAAAGGAGTTATATTGGATTCTTGGAAAACAAGCATAATAAATAATTCTAATCATTTTTATACTATATATTGATTTTTATTTATTATTATTTTTTCTCTTAATAGGTATATAGTATAGGAATAATAAGTAGAATAACTTAAACATAATTATCCTTTTAGAGTTGATGATAGCTTTCCTAGTTAGGTCCCATTTTGATAATGAGATTAGATAAGATGATTTTATATTAATATTAAAAATTGAATAAAATATTATTTTTTAAAATTATTATTATTTTAAAATTTAAAAAAGTTAAATTGTTTATTATATTTTGTGTGAAAATTTAAAAAAATTATGATAATAAAATGAAATCATTTTTATATCTAAACAGAACTTTACTATTACCTCATAGAAAAGAATAATATTATTTTCATGAATAATACTATCAAACTATTTTAAATTTATCATCCAAATGGTTCTCATGACGCAGCACCACATGGTATCACATGGTTTATTATAAAAAAAATACAAAAAGAGTAGAGGAAATCTATAATTTCAATATTTTTTTATTTATTTTTTGAACATCTTTTTATTTTGAATATATATTTTTATTTTTTTATAATAAACTATGTTATTATGTCAAGAGAATCGTTTGAACGGTAAAGTTTTATATGGTCCAGTAGTAATATTTTAAAATATTAATCTTAATTTTAATATAAATTTTATTTATTTATTTATCTTATATATAAATAGATTTTTACAGTATGAATATAACTGTTATAAAAACTTCAAAAAGTTAAATTGTGAGGAAACGAATATGTCTAAGGCCAAGGTTATGATGGTAATTTAAAGCAACCGAGAATGCCATGTTAATCTAGGGAGGACAATACAATGGGTGGTGTCTTTATCATTTGATAACAAAAACAACCTAAATTAAATTGCCAACGACAAGGCGGATGTCCATTCCCCACGCAAACATCGTCTGCACATTCAACCCCACCACGTAATTAATATTACAAGCTGCCCCAATCCTTGATCGTTGTGCCCGTCCCAACCCACTCGAATCCACTTCCCCAACTTTTTTATTTTATTTTATTTTTCTTTGGGTGTGCATCACAATTTTGAAATAATATTTATAATATAAAATGTAAAAATATTGTGAAAAAATGAATAAATATAAAATTTATATAAAAATCATAATTTTTTAATAATAAACTTTATTTTTTTAAAAAGAATGTGCGAAAACCATAATTATATCTAACGTTGAACTATTATGTATTTAGGCTAGCACACCAATCTGTCCAAGACAAATTTGGGCCTGACCCGACCCAACGCGCAGAACATATTGACCCATCTTAACCCGACCCGCAAAATTCGGGCCGGGTTGAAACCTGTTCTTCTTTTCCTCTTTCATTCTGTCATACCATTCTATAGATCAGCTCTGTTTTTCTAAAATTTTTTAGATGTTCTCTATGCCACCTTCGAGCAATGACTCCCCTCAGTCTCACATTCACTTCGTTCTCTTCCAGCACGCATTCCTATCTCAAGTCTACTCTCTTCCCTCCTCTCTTCCGACCTTAAACCTCCTTCTTCCTACACCAAACAGGTAAGACCCTAATCACATACTTCTATTCTCTAAACTACGACAGACTAGTTGTTGATTGCTCCCTTATATATATATATATATATATATATACACACACACTTGTTTCTTTACAGAAGAAGAAGATTGATTATGGGTCGTGTAGAGCATAGTTCTCTCACGATGCATTGTTCGCTGCTGCCATCGGCATTTGTATGCTCAACTCTCTTAGTGGTGGTTGCTGAGCTTGCAATTGTCGCCGCCATGGCCAAAGATGCTTGAGCTCTGGTCCTCACGCCCACTTGTGCCACCTCCATCATTGCAATATCTGAGATTTTTCTACACTTCCTTGCCATCTCTGTCACCCTATGTGGAATTTCTCTAAATTTTTCTAAAACAAGTTTAGAGAAATGGAGAATAACTCTGAGCATTGAGTGCGTTTGTTCTTTTTCTTTGGATCATCGGTTTTGTCTGATGTTAGACATAATAAACTCGGTAATGGGTTTGACCCGCTGAACCCGATTTTAGTCAGGTGGGCCCAAGTCGAGCATTTTTTATTAGTCTGGCCAGGCCCTTTTATGCACATGCCTACATGTGTTTATACTTTCAAAAGTACTAGGAATTCAGTTTAAACTTTTAAGTTTATGGAAAAAACAGACATTCATATGTATTATATCTTTTATAACCGTCGCGTTGAAATTTTTAGACAGCCTTAAAGAATTAATTAATATTATAAAAAAATATTATTGTACTTATTACATTTTGTCATCTCTATTCTCGTTAACGGATGTTTCTCATTTTAACTGAATTTTATCTAAATAATTAATTTATAAAATTACTTAAAATATACATTATGAGTGACAATAATAATTGTAAACCTTGTTCTTAACAAATTCCAACAAAAATTTCCATAAAATCTAAAATTTGTTAAAAGTAAGGGATAGTTAGTAGGAAAATATTCGTGAAGTCCCTCAAACTTATGCTTATGTATTTTAATTTTTTTTACTTAGAGCATTACTATTCATAAGCCCATACACCACACATCATAATTTTTTTTTTATTTTTTTTATTTTTTTAAAATTTTTTTAAAGTTTTTTTTTAGTTTTATTATTCTTAAAATAATTGAATCATTTTACTTATAATCTATATACCACACATTTAATAAGAGAATAAAATTAAAAAAATTATAAAAATGATGGTGTGTAGTGTATGAGATTTAAGAATGAAATTTTTCTTTTACTTAATGATTAAGAAATTGACTGTTAAGGATAATATTTATTTATTTATTTTTTTTAAAGAATGTTAAAAAATATTTCAAAAAAATCAAAAGAAAAGAAATAAAAAATTTATAAGTAGCGGGTCGGCAGCGTTTACGGATTGAAGTTTCTGTCACCGAGCCAAGGGGAAATCAGTCATTCGATATTTTCTTAGAGAGCGAGAAAGTGTGAGAGAGGGACTCGTGGAGGGTCGCTCGGCGCGATGCGTGGAGGCCAGGTGACACAGAATGCCGAGGTCGTGTTGCGACGCCATGAGCTTCAAATGGCGGATCGTCGCGCCTTATAAACCCTAATCCTCCATTCTTCTGCTTCCCATCAAAACCCCGTCGAGAGTTCTTCGATTTCTTTTACCCAGGTTCGACCGTCTGTCTTTGCTTCAGCCTCCCGTTCCTGCCTCTCGCATTGCTCGCCGGATTCCTCGGCATTGCCGTTAAATTCTTTTTCTCTTATTATAATCTCCCCGTCTCTATATTTTCTCTCTCGTTCTTCCGCTTTCTCGTTCAAATTTGGTGAACGAGAACTAAGGATTCTGTATAATTTTGTTCTTTTATCTGGCGTGCATGATGGCTTTGTTTTGGTGTTTGTTTTGTGTGGATTTATGTGTATTGAATTTAAATCTGAATCTGTTCGCTAGGTAATGGCGGAGGTGGCTAAAGTTCTGTACATAGTGGTGGAGGATGTAGAAGACAAGCGAGAGAAAGAGAGAGAGTCGTTTAGGTACACGCGCCCGGTTCTGCAGAGTACCCTGCAGCTCATGGGATGTAAAGCTCGGCATGCGTTTAAGGTAGCTTATGATTTTCGATTATTTGCTTTTGCTAACATTCTTGTTATAATTTATTTCTTATTAAAATCTCTTCTTATCAATTATTCGGGTTTAAGGTGGTGGGTTTGTGCTTTCATGTGGTTTAGAAGGTGATTTGCGGTGATAGATTTCGTTTGCATGTAATGTATTCTGTGAAATTCTGGATTTCGTGTCCTAAAGGCTTTAACAGTATAATTGTTTTATCATACATCTGAAAAAAACGATTTTATTATTTTTCACGGCTATGTTGACAAGTTTCAGTTGTTATCGAACCGCAGCAGCGTATGATGCTGTCCTTGAAGATTTTGCCCTTTTTGTTTCAAAGAGAGAGAATTTGATTTATAGATAAGAACCCAAGTTTTTGGCCTTCTTGTTGTCCTTTGTAGCGTCTTTGAACCGATCCGTTCACCATCCTTTACTTGGTGCAGCCCTTGGTACTTTTTGGAGTATATGAATCGGTTTACCGACATAGTTGACTTTCTCACCGCCTTCTCCAAGTGTCGTTGCTGCCCCATTTGCTTTCTTACAAATGCAAGTTGCCGATCTTGTAATGATTCGCAGCGTAGGCTATCCAATTCTTTTACACGATATCACAAATTTCGTTGGTGATAAAGATATTTTCTTTTTTTTTTTCCTGCTTTCTTTCTCCTCTGTCTGTGGCTCTCTACGAAGTTCGAGATCAAATTTTAAACCACGATGGGATGTTTTACCAGACCATTGACTAGTGAAAGCACACATTTTGCGTTCTTTTTAGGCTGTTATTATCTTGTACCTCTACGTAATTTATACCAGGGAAATTTCTTTTTGCATTATTATTATTATTATTATTATTATTTTCCCCCTCTACTGTTGATTTCTCCTTTGCTGAATTGAATCTCCGTACTTGTGTTTTAAAGTTTTTAAGGGCTCGTTTGGATACTTGGAGTATGTCAGAATTCTATTAATAGTAATGAAATGATTTGAATTAAAATGTTTTATTAGATTTTGGGAAATGAAAGATAAAAAATTAAATAAAAATATTATAAACTTAAAAAATTGTTTGAATATAATTTTTGAATATAATTTTTGTTTTGAACTTTGAAAAAGTTGTATTATTTTTTGTATTTTGTTTGGGAGTTTGAGAAAGTTGTAAGAATTAGATAATTAATTATTAGATGAAAAACTTGAAGATTTGAAATTGAAAGGTGTTTTGTGATTGAGTGATGTTTGGGAAAGAAAATTGTGTGAAATTTTGAGAATTTTTCCTCTTATTTCATTATCCAAACATACCCTAAATCTGTTTGATATGCAAATGAGGCTGATTTTTTTTCATGTAATTCAGACTCCAAAGCATTGTTTATTTGAGATTATTTACTCTGGAGTTCAATGAGATACCATTCTGAACGTTTGCTTGGAAAGTGTTTATATCCGTATACTTTTTAATTAAGTACGAAGAGATGCTCATATGAAGCTACATTATCGACTATTCTATTACATTATTACTAAATAATCTTTATTTGAAGCCATGTCATCCACTCCGAATTTGTTTTATTATTAAATAAAAGTTAAAAAATAGTTATCATTCCAAATTAATATTTCCCAAGAATTACTAATTTATTGGAAATAATAGTTATTAAATGGAAACTAATATATGTGATTAAGTTACTAATTTTTGAATAAAATTAGTAGTCTTTTAGGCTTGTCTTATATTTTCGAAACTTAATTTCTTGGTTTTTTATTTTTTTTATTTTTTTTTATTATAAGTAAGAAACTTTATTGATCAATTGAAACTAGGCAAAGCCTATGTACACGGGAAGTATACAAAAAAGACACCTAATTACATTCTACAAAGCTGAAAAGAAAGCAAAAACTCATGAACATTCCCTCCATATACAATAGCAGAAAACTATTGAACCAAAGAAAATACTAAAAAGTTCCATATTTCCCCCACAGCTCTCTCCTTCTTGTTGAAGCACCTCTCATTTCTTTCCATCCATATACACCACAATAAGAACAAAGTAACCATCCTCCATGTCGCTGCTAGTTGAGATCTATGATGATGCCTATTCCAACATGCTGGGAGTGCCACCACACTCTTGGGCAGAACCCAAGTCAACCCAGCTCTACTAAATATACCAGCCCATAACTCCCTCGTCACCTCGCAATGTAGAAAAAGATGGTTAATCAATTCACCATTGTTCTTACACATGTAACACCACTCCGTTACGATCATCCCACGTTTCCTTAAATTATCAGCTGTCAAAATCTTTCCTAAAGCTGCAGTCCAAGTAAAAAATGCAACTTTGGATGGCACATGAACTCTCCAAATACCCTTCCATGGAAACACAATGGGCTGTGGTCTGTCAGCACCTTACAGAAAGATTTAACAGAAAATGTTTTACTCCCCGAATGTTTCCACAGCATTCTATCTCTCCCATTTCCTCCTATCTTCTTGGAATAAAGAAAGCTGAAAAATCCTGCTACCGAACTTCCCAATCCAGCACATTTCTGGAAAAGATCATATTCCAATGCACTGTACCATTGGAATATTCCAATGCACATTTCTGAGACAGCAGCCCGCTGATTTTCAGCCAATCTGAAAACACCTGGAAAAACAGAAAATAGAGCTCTCTCACCACACCATCATCAAACCAGAAACTAATTCTTGTGCCCTCTCCAACCTCAAAATTGATGTGTGTTGCAAACACCTTCCAACCCTTTCTAATAAATTTGCAAAGGCTCACACCATAAGTCCGCCTACCCTCCTTGGAAAGTAATATATGTGATTAAGTTACTAATTTTTGAATAAAATTTGTAGTCTTTTAGGCGTGTCTTATATTTTCTGGACTTAATTTATTTTACTTTGATAAACTGTATACATAGTTCTTGGTCTCCCGCTTCACCTAAACAAATTTTATGAAGTGTTTCATTGCGAGAATAAGGGGATAAGAGATCAATTTGCTCAACAAAATTTGAGAAATTAAAACATTAATATTGATACTCTTTCAACGGTTCTATTTATTTTATAATGTCGTCATTTTCCTTTAATGAATTAGTTATTCACATGCACCGCATAAGTTTACGACTAGTAATAACAACTTGGATCAACCGGTGTTATACTCTGGAGTGTTGTTACCTCTTATTTTTTTTAAATGCTTAATATTTGATTCACTAATGGCTTAATGTTCTATTCACGTTTGTTATTTGTGAGAGTTGGACGATTGAGTTACTTCTTTAAATGATTTCCATGCTTTGTTAATATGTGCATCTATAGAGTTGCTTATCTCCACTCTTTTACTTATGTATGTAAAAAAAAAAAAATTCCATGCTTTGCTAAATAGAATAGAGATTTTCTGAAAGTGCTTTTCTTTCATCAGATAAGCCAACGAGTTTTTGAATTGATAAGAAGTGAAAATCCATGTGATCCTTTGCTTCCAGAAGTAACGAGCACGTCAATGTTGGATGCTTCAGCAGGTCTTGAGAAGTTAAATGGTTGTCCTACCAGTAATTGCCTGGGCAAAACAAAAGTGGGCAGCCATTTGGTTGCAGTGAGAGATGAAAGAATTCAGGGTGTGCCATTTGAATTGTACAAAAGACGAAAGACAGTTGTTATTAGAAGGGAGACTTTCCTAAACGTTGTCTGTGATGCTCTGGCTGAGTATAAGTATGTGGGTCCCAACCAGAGGGCAGATTTGGTTTTGGCATGCAGGTAGTCTTATACCTTTCGGGAATGCACATGACTATATTGTTTTAATCTTTATGAATTCCACTTAACAAAATAAAAAAAAAAAAATCGTCATGAGTTCCCTGTTGCTAGTTTTTTAGGTTTGTAGCATGTTTGGTGTAACTACTGCTCTTCATATTTTTCTCGTCGAATATGCGGTCAGATATCATATAGTTGCTGCATGAAATACGACCTTTGAGCATACGTTGTGGTAGTTTTAATATTCATTAATTTGTTTTTATTAGTTTCTTGTCCTTGAAATTGCTTATATTATAGACCTGCTATTGTATATTTGTTGTTGGTGGAGATTGATTTCTCATTGAAGCCTTGGCACAGTTCTTATTTACATAGATAGATGACATTTCTTAGCTTATGATCTGATAATTTCTTGGCCTTATCTAGATGTGCCCTGAATTAAAGCTTTTATCCTCTGTGAGATTTTAACTTTTTTGAAGGGTGAATTAAAAAACAGAAAAAGAAAAAAATAGAAGGGTGAATTAAAGTGAGCAAAATGCTTTCAGCTATATTTTGTAATTTCAAGGCAACAGGACCGAGACAGAAAATAATCTTACCGGAAACACTCATAACTACTTTTGAATTATGTTTATTTACTGTGACCTTCAGCATCTCCGAGAGAAAATTAATAGAGCTGTTCAGGATTGAGCCCATAGGATACAAACTGTGTTCTTGTAGCATATTAATCAACATGGAAATTTTAGAAATCCTGTTGCTGTGAAGGTGGTTGCTTAATCCTGTAGTGATCTTGCCACATGACCATGGCTCAACTAATTGTTGGGTACATCTTTATGAGACATGTACAGGGTTTTCCAAAGCTCTCTTTCCTCCATTATATTCCCATGGCCACAATTGTTGCTTAGTGGCTGAAGTTGTCTTTTGCGTTGTTGTTATCGGTACTACCAATTCTTCTTCTTTTGACATTGACAGAAATTTACCAATGAAAAGCCTTTTTTTGTTGATAAGTAAAATTTTGTATTTACCCTATGTCTTATCTATCACCTGACCAAATGAGTCAATATCATCTTAGCGCCATGTTAACTTCTGATTAATTAGAAATTAACAGCTGGTGATAGAATTCTTTTTTGATAAATGTAAGTATAGCTGGTGATAGAATTCTAGTTTTGGAGTTATGGGTCTTGTACAGAAAAATTAGCGTAGGAGGATAATTTAAAGCATAGGTCCTGAGAAACCTGGTAAGATTGAAAAACTGTTTTTTGGAAACTTTTGCAATGCTTGTATGAAACTGTGTCGAGGTTTGATGAATTGTTTGTTGAATTATCTTGTCATATTTTTTTATCCTCTTCAAAGGTTGGGTGTGTTTGGTTAATGAAATTTTGAGAATATATGAAATTTCCCTTGGAAATTCTTGAGATGTATTTTTATTGGGTTTTGAGGAGTTAGATAGAAAATTTTGAATAAAAATATTCTTGAAACATGTTATATATTGGGATTTTTACAAGTGAATGGGTAGAGTTGAAAAGTTGTTTAAATATAATTTTTATGGGTATTTTTGTTTTGGTTTTTGTAAAAGATGTTTTTTGTTTTAATGTTTTTTGACTTTTTACTGAAATTAGGCAAATGATTGGATGAAAAGTTTTATATATATTTTTTTGATCGGTAAACAAATTTTTTTTGATCAAAAGGGAGACATAGAGTGTCCAAGTACACGGGACATATACATGAACACGATCACAATGTCTATCTTAGAAAAGTTATATATATATATATATATATATATATATATATATATATATTAAGTTGAAAGATGTTTGGATTGAAGTCTTAATTTTTATCTTGAAAGATTTTGGAAATATAAGGAAACCTTACAAGGCCCTTTACTCTCCCACTTCTCACTCTAGGAATGTGCTTTGACATTTAAGCTCCGTTTGGATGGTGAGATGAGATGAGATAAGATGGTTTTAGATGAAAGTTGAAAGTTGAATAAAATAGTTAGAATATTATTTTTAAATATTATTGTTGTTTTGGGATTTGGAAAAGTTGAATTGTTTATTATATTTTGTGTGGGAATTTGAAAAGGTTGTAGTGATGAGATGAGATGAAACCGTTTCTCTATCTAAACGGGGCCATAATTGATGCTCTGTGCTAATTCTCTTTGGAAAAGAAATTCTTTACGGTCTCCCAAGCTGAAGCTTTGGCTAAACTAGGAATGAACCCACTGGTATTTTTGTTACCAGATTGAAGCTTTATCTCAGGTTTATGTTCTTAATACAGGTTACAATGAATTATTTTATTTTCCTTGAGTGTAACTTTTTCTTGTTATAATTTGGACTGTGCTCTGTCTTATATATATATATATATATATCAATATATGATAAAACTTTTCTGGCTGCAGAATCCGAGAAAGGAAAGAATCGGTAACTATCTTGTTGTGTGGCACAAGTGGCTGTGGCAAGTCTACTTTGTCAGCATTGCTGGTAATTTCTGCTGAGTACACTATTTTTTGTTAAGTAGATTTTAGTTAATATTGTTTCTGCTGATGGTGCCATTGGTTATTATCTCATTTATAACATTGCATATAATTTTTAGGTTGTAAGAAAGGATGTGGAAACTGCAAGGACATGCATAGATGCTTTGTTTCTCTCCATTCCCATGATTAAAAAATCTGAGACGATCCATGTCTTGCAGGGTAGTAGGTTGGGGATCACTACAGTTATATCAACTGATTCAATCCGTCATATGATGAGAAGTTTTGTAGATGAAAAGCAAAACCCTCTACTCTGGGCTTCAACCTACCATGCAGGGGAGTTCTTGGATCCTGTGGCTGTTGCAGAAGCAAAGGCCAGAAGGAAAGCAAAAAAACTGGCTGGCATTACGCACTCAGTTCCCAAGGATGAACTAGCTGACGGTTCTACTACTGAGATATCTGATACTAGATCCTCAAAGGTGGGTTCTAGCCCAACTGAATTAATCAGTCCAAAGCAGATGGCCATTGAAGGATTTAAGGCGCAAAGTGAGATGGTAATTGACAGTCTTGATCGGCTGATCACTGGATGGGAAAAGCGAAAAGAATCGGTAGTTGTTGAGGGTGTTCACTTGAGCCTTAATTTTGTGGTATGAAAGTTGTCTATTGTTCTTTTTTTCTGTAATCAGCTTCCTACCTTTCTTTTTTTATTCAAAATTTTATCTCTATCTATTGTTTCATAAATAAACAGACGATTTTGATCCTGATCTGCAGATGGGGCTTATGAAGAAACATCCTTCTATCATACCATTCATGATATACATAACAAATGAGGACAAACACTTGGAACGATTTGCTGTACGTGCTAAATATATGACACTGGACCCTGCAAAAAACAAGTATGTGAAGTATATCCGAAACATCAGAACAATCCAGGAATATCTCTGCAAGCGAGCTGACAAGCATCTTGTCCCCAAAATAAACAATACCAATGTTGATAGGAGTGTAGCAGCCATCCATGCTACTGTTTTCAGTTGCCTTCGAAGGTGTGAGGCTGGGGAACAACTTTATGATCCTACCACAAACACTGTTACTGTGATTGATGAGGAGTACAGGAACCAGTGTGCTGCAAATTCATTGAGCTCCAAGGGAATGTTTCAACTGATTCAGAGGAAAGGTTCCTCTAGGGATCTCATGGCTCTTGTTAATACTGATGGATCTGTCGCAAAGGCTTGGCCTGTGGATTCAGTCGATAGTAATGGGAAGCCCATTTTGGGCCATGGGACTCAGATTGGCAAGGCTGAACTGGTTAATCTTCAGTTTGGTCTCTATGGAATCAGTGCCTGGCCCAGTGATGGTGGCACTAGTCGTGCTGGAAGTGTCGATGAGTCAAGGGCTGATGGGACTGATACTGGTAGTAGATATTTATCTTCTTGCTGCAGCTCGCCAAGGATGTCAGATGGACCTTCCAAGGAGGTATTCTTGGACATCAATTTTTTTGTCATTTTCAGAAAACCTTTCGTTTCTATAGGTAATCATTTTCAGAAAACCTAATTAAAGTACTGTTTCCTTTCTTAAGTATTAAAATCCTAGTTATACAAAATCATTGTGAATTGATGAACCAAGCTTGTAGACTGTAGTTTAGCCATTGTGGATTTTTGTGATATAGGTCAACCGTATAGGCAATAAGATAGCTATTCTGCAGTTATTGATTTAGATGCACCGCCATCCAAAAGGATTTTTAATTGTTTTATTTTCCTTTAGCTAAAGGAGGAGCTGTCAGTGCATGGCAGTGATGAAGAGGTTGACGATCCGGCGGAGGCAGGTAGTGATGATGATCTAAGTGATGTTGATCACGAAGATGTCCTTGAAGAGGTATGGATTTAATGTCTATGTTAAATGTAAATCACCAGTTTACCTTGAAAGTTAAAAGAGAAAACTGGGATCATCTTATGAACTAATGCAACGCAGAAGTTACATCTGGCATGTCAGTGGGGGTTTATGCGACTTATGTAATAGAGTCCTACTTTGGATGTTTGAATAATTTTAGACATTGGTCACAAATGAATGATTATGTGATCTGGCTTAGGAGCTGTGGTGACACAGTTGCGAAAAGCTTTACGACACTTGCAATACTTGCTGAAGGAAGCAAAACAATTGTGGAACTTTCTTTGCGATTCAGTGCCCTAGCTATGGCTGACAGTTGGGAAAGCGTTTAGATTTATGCTTGGAATACTGGATGAAACAAAATAATGTGTATGATTCATTTTAGACATTTGATATAATATTCTCTCTCGGATACAGATTGGTTCGGTCGACGAGGAGTCTACAAAATCGGATGAAGAGTATGAGGATCTGGCAATGCAGGACATGCAGGAGAATGGCTACTGGTCAGATAATGATGAGGGGGCCAAAGATAAGCTTGCGCCTGTTTCCAAGGACCAAAACCTGGAGCTCTATCATAGAACCAAAAGTGAGCCTTTGTCGGAGCTGTGCTCTTACTCATTGCTTGTGGAGAAAAATGAGAGTAGAATACCTTCTGGCAATCTCAAAATGAGAACACGATCCCTAAGCATTCCAGCCCACAGAAAGCATGGGTCGTTTATGGGAGGCCCTATTCTTTCAGGGGCTCCTCAAGGGTAAAATCGTAAATATCTTATTTCAGTTGTTAGAACTATTTTTTCGAGTTTCTGTCCTTTTTTCCCCCCCTAAAGTGAACCTAAGCAATTCACCTGATCTCCCTCACAGATGTTTGTGTGTAGGGCTGGTACAAGGTTGGGATGAATGACTCAAGAATGCTCTTTAATGTGCATGTTCTGTTGTTTAGAATGCTAATGTTCCGCAGTTCAGGCAATGTGTATATAAGACTGCGTTTGTTTAGCAGATGGTTTTCTTTTCTGTTTAGGTAAAAGAAGAATAGTGGTCGACATGGTGGATTCTGGCTACATTTTAGTCACTACCAATATGTGGAGGACAACTCTAAATTCAGTGTCTCAAAACCCTGGTCCATCAATAAATTTATTTCTTCTTGGGAATGCTATCATTGAAACAACATCAGGAGTAACCCCACCACTTGATAATTTGATTATAGTAAATAGAATTACTTCCTATGAGTATAGGCGCCAATTTAGTGCATTTTTTCATGTTTAGTGTAGAGAAGTTGGTACCACTAGGCTCCGTTTGGATGGTGAGATGAGATTGGATGGTTTTAGATGAAAGTTGAAAGTTGAATAAAGTATTATTAGAATATTATTTTTTAATATTATTATTGTTTTAAGATTTGATAAAGTTGAATTATTTATTATATTTTGTGAAGAAATTTGAGAAAGTTGTAATGATAAGATGAGATGAGATAAAATCGTTTTTGTATTCAAACGGAACCTTAAATTTCAGACAAAACAATACTTAACTAGCTAAAGTTTCCAAATATGTATAACAAAAACAGTAACAAATAGATTTCACACGTTTATTGTGAATGTGAAATGCACCAGCAATGGCATGGCTTTCACATGGGTGGAACTGCATGTCAATTTGGTCAAGTCCAGAGTCTGCATCCCACACACTGAAATCATAGTGTCTATTATGACTAAAGGTAAATGTGAATCCATGATACAAGTTGAACGAGTAGTAAGAGATTAATTAGGCAGTAAAGTGTTGTTGCATACAAGACTTGTTACGGCACTAGTTCTTCCTTGCTCTTGATTTTTGAATATCGAGGAGAGGGGTCGAATCCAAGACCTCCATTTTGGAGGTTTGGGTGTTATGCCATCAGGCCATATGCCTTTGGCAGGGCGTGCAAGTTTGGAACCCTATATAAGGAGCGTTTTCTTTCAACTTGTGATCACAAATGCGACAATGCTACGATACGATGACAATGTTGCATTTGTGAATATAATAAAGTTAGAGAAAGAACCTATAAATCTAATGTAATTTCTTATTAAAATTATTTCGATACTTTCTTTGTATCGAGGATAAAATGAATACGAAGGAGCTCCATTGCCTTCGAAAGTGTGCTCTTTATCCAGCACTAGTTGGAGCATATTAGTTGAGAAGTCTAGCAGCAAGAAGAGATCCTTATAGCAAGGGACTCTAGCAGTAGCTGTTATCAACTTATCATCTTATCACTTGTCACCTTCTTATCACTTATAACCTATTTATTATTTATTCTTAAATGTAGGGAGTTTAGCTAGTTATTGGGTTGTTATGTCGGTTGTTGCCATCATGTAGGTCTATTGTCTATTTAATTAGGCACTATTAATTAATAAAGCTGTTGGTTTGTCAATTTGTTATTTTAGTACTGTGCTAGGGTTCATTGTTAACTCCTTGAAAAGAGTCCAGGTACGTAAGAGTGGTATCCAGAGTCAGGCTACTCAAATAATTGGGAGGTTTGGTTTTCCTCAAAAGAAACCAGAAAGGAGGTCCAGTTTCCCTCGAATGAAACCATAAATACCAGAGTACGCAAGAGCCACCCAACCATAGGTCGAAAAAAGAACAAACTCGTAGTTTTTCCAGATTTTCCCGTTGTTTCTTGGCCTGTTACGAGGTAATTTTAACAGCAATAGCAGCAATATACCATGGAGGGAAGAGTTTCACACCTAGAGCAGTCAATGAAGCCATTATCAGAAAAGCAGCAACTGTTGCATACCAAAGGACACCACCTGAAGTGCCATTAGCCTCTTTCCACCTAAAAGGAGAAGCCCACTTTGGTTTCAACTCCTAAAAAAAGAAGGAAAAGAGATAACTGGAAGAATCTCTTGAGAAGGTTGCATGCATGCCATGGACCTGCTCAACTGTTTGATCCATTTGGAGAGTTCACGAAGATGCAACAAGAGGGTTCTCTATGCGAGTACCAAAGCCGACTTGAAACACTATTGACCAAGATAGGAGTTCTATAGCCTCAAAGATAGGTCAGTGCATTTGTAAGTGGCCCTAAGGAGTCTATTGAAGCAAATGGGATGGCAGCAAGGCCACAAGACGTATTAGCGGTAGTGAGGTTAGCAAGAATTTATGTGATTGGGACTAATGCCTTGTGAAAGTCAACTTGAAGGAAACCTAAGAGAATATCGGAGACACTCATGTGGGAGAAATGAAGACAGTGCTGCTTTTCAAATGACTAACCCCAACAGAGCTTTGAGAACGACAAGAAAAAGGCTTGTGTTTCAAATGCAATGATAAGTATGGGCTGGGGCAAAGTGTAAAAGGTTGTTCATGATTGAAGCATGTCAAGTAGAGGATGAAGATGGAAATACCGAAATGGAAGAGAATGGAAGTGAGAGTGAATCAGTGATC
The DNA here is from genome assembly GCA_003123825.1 of Juglans hindsii. NCBI lineage: Eukaryota > Viridiplantae > Streptophyta > Magnoliopsida > Fagales > Juglandaceae > Juglans > Juglans hindsii. Next base: position 310,950 of record QEOW01000614.1, read on the forward strand.
TACTTTTTTTTAACAAAACCGGTGATGTACATGCATGCTCTACCATGAGAGTGGAAGGTCATATTGGCTTTGAGTCAATGGAGATCTTGATAGAGGGAGTTCTCACAACTTCATGAACAAGGTAGTGGCATACTCTTAGGGGTTAAAATCCAACTTGGAAGGAAGTCTTGAAGTCATGGTGGTGTCAGGGAGAAAATGAAATTTTTTGGCAAATGCCATCAGGTAACTCTAATTCTACAAGGGTGTACCTTTATTAATGATATATGTCTTGGCTCTAGTGGGGTTTGAAGTGATGTTAGGAGTACATTGGCTTCGAAAATTGGGGTTAATATTGTGGGATTTTTACAAATTGGAGATGGATTTTCAATGGGGTAGGAAGTACTTCAAGTTGCAGGGAATTAAGAGTTGAAAGAAAAAGAAATAGGGAGTAATTATTGCTGACTGGGAATAAAGAGGAGAGATTGTCAACTTAACGGGGAAAAGGGGGAAGAGGATGAGATTGAATCACAAAGAGAAGTAGCTAGGAAACCATCGAAGCATGAGGAGGAGAAGGAAGAACAATCGAAAAGGCTCATTGAGAATCATCAAATTGTTTTTGTGCGGACAGGAAGAGATCCCCTCCTGAGGACAAAAGGCGGGTGACAAGGAGATGATCAAGTGAGCATGGTGTAGATAGTCCAAGAGAAGAGCGAGTGGCACTACGTAGAAAGCCTCGCAGACACGGTTCAACATCGGGCGGTAAAAGACTTTTTGCCCTATGCCAGGTGAGCAACTAATGTGCTGACTGTACTAGGGGAGCAACGGGTAAGGAAAAGCTCGATGAAGAGATAGGAGATTTTTGAGATAACCTAGAGGTGCTCGGTGGGCGGAATGTGTCTTACACAATGGCCCATACTTTGTAAGAGATGTCACATCTAGATTGAGCTTGTGGAAAAAAGATTATGAACCTGCAAGCTATATTGTCTGATCTTAGAGGTATGACCTAGAACCACTTGGGAGACCCTTATTAGGGTAAGGACTATGGGATTGGACCTAAGGCAAGTTGCAGGAACGTGCATACCTTGTCCCCATCAGTCTTTGCCATTCTTCAAGGTCGGAGGACAGGTGGACAATTGAGATCAAAAGCCTCTCATTAAAGCAAACCTGGAGTCGAACAAACGTCTAAATGAGGACTGAAAATCCCACAGTATAAAAGGCATTGGACAAAAAGTAAAACCTCACTTTCGATATCGTTAAGTGTTTACTTTTTGCTCTAGTCAGAGTTTTCAAGAAATCAAGTGACTTTAAAGTATGCGATGGAAGGATCGACATCGGCATTACTGTAACATTCAAAGTACTGTTCAGGTAGGTTAGCTCCTATGACCATACTGGGATTGTGGGGTAAAATGTTTGAGAGTATGTTGTAACTTCAAGACTTGCATTTTCTGTAACTTACCTCATTCTTTCATGAAAATACATTATTCTTCATTATGTTTATCGATTATCTTTACGTTGTGATTTTGAGATGATGAGTTTGCATAGTGAGAATTGATGATGATGTGATTTCTGAGTATTGAGTCTTACTGTGTTTCTATAATCATGGATGTGTTGAGGAGTCCCATGCCATTCCTACAGCACGTTACCACGAGTTTTGTATGGGTAGAGTGATTCTCCATTATGATTGGGGTGAAATGTCTTCGTATTGGCCTCACTTGATAACATGGGTAGAGAAAGTTCCCTGGTGTCTTTGTGTGTGTTGAACGGCTAGAGTGATTCCCTGAGTCGAATGGGTTGGATTTGTTGAATGAGCTCCACGCATTGGTCGGGTGGAGGGACTTCCCGTTGGCACTTACATGTTGAGATATTGTGAATTTTATGTGAATTGATGAGAGGGTGGTTCCTTGCCTTAATAACTATGCACAATGAGATTCACTTAAATGGTGATTCATCGTCATGCTTATATACTTGAAATTTATTTTGAGGCTAATACTTTGCTATGACTATGGATATATGTGTTTTTGCCCAGAGGGTGATTCCTCACCATGCATAAATATATGTGTTCACAATTTATTTACAAGAAACAGTGCATGCATATTCATTTCCATTATCTCTCATTATTAGTATTGGCATGGGTTTTAACATATTGGATGTAACACCCCGTATTTTAGTGTATTTTTATTGAAAGATTATTTTTATTAACTCAAAAATTTATTCTCTTGTTTTAAAATTATCGGATATTTTTAAATGGTTTATTTTACGATCTTTAAATTGGGAAAATTAATTTGAGATGTTTTCTTAATATTTATTATTGTGATGCATTTAAATTGTTCTCCTTTTAAATTAATTGATTGTTGGATTTAAATATTTTATTTTCATTTTATTATTACATTTAAATTATTTTAATTGATTTGCTGTTTTAAAATCATTTTCGTTGGATCATTTTCTGTGATCCAAGATGTGAGAATTGGACCTCATTTCTTTTCCCCACTTTTCTTTTTCCTCTTTTCTTTTTCTTTCCTCTTTCTTCTTTCTTCTTTTTCTTTTTCCCCCGAGCCCTCTCCCACGCGCGACCAGCCCTCCCTCTCTTCTCCGTCTGTTTCTCCTATTCTCCCAGCCCACCGCCGCCGCGCCACTGTGGCCCTCACCGCCCCTCCCGTTTGCTCCCCCACCGGCCGGCGACCACTCCCTGTCAATCCCAGCCCCTATCTCGCCGTCATTAGCCTCCATGAACCACCCAAAGTCGCGGCCTTCTCTTCGTTCCAGTGCTGCCGTCGCACCACCTCCGGCCACCATCTCTTCACCACTTCATTCTCGACCTCCTAGCAACCCAATGGACCCAACCCCAGCTCTGATCCGTCACCGGTGAAGCCTATCTATCTCCATTTCCGATTTGGACACCTTTGGCCTAAAACCACCATTTGCGCCACCACCCACGGCAAACCACCACCACCACTAGCTTCACTGACCTCTCTAAGCCCTACCCTATCAATTTCGGATCTTAGTTTGTCTCTATTCAAAAATGGGTATTTGAGACCCAAGGCCACAGTGCATTTTGCACTATTACGTTGCTGTGTCGCCACCTTTTGCACCTCCGTGATCCTTCGAAAATTATAATATAGTACTGTAAGTATTTTTCCAAATAACTATCGTGATTTAAATATATTTTTGCACTAACTAATATTATTGTGATCTGGTTGGACATGCTGGACTGAGTCCGAGGAGTTCGGGGGTCGGATTGATTGTGGATGGAAAAGTGTGTTTGGTTGGTATTGTGAAATGTTGGTTGTTGGTATGGTGTTATTCATGTACATAGCATATTGTATGCATGATCATATTTGTAAAGGAAACTGGGTTTTCGTGTACATGCATTCATGTTCATGTGTTTCATAAAAGCTGGGTTTTCATGTGTTTAAGGATTTTGGGTGCGTGTATATCACGACCCCAAGCCGAGATGGGGTATTATCTCGGTGGAGCTCCTCTGGTCACTCGGGAGCGGAATATACTGAGTGACGTCCCTGGGTTGTCGCTGGGCGACAATGGGATTGGACGAGATGGTCTCGTGCTGACTCCGTGGCCCCTCTGCTGGCGGGGGCTAGAGGATGCTTGGCCACGAACGCGCTGGGCGCAGATCTGGGCATCGCTCATTGGGTAGTGGGTGCTTGGCCACGAACGCGCTGGGCGCGGAATTGAGCATCGCTACGAAGCCAGGACGTGCGGATGATCCCTAGGGGAGATCATGGTGCATTGGTTAATGGAATAATGAGCTGTTTTCTGGGAAAATAGCGTGTGTTGAATAAAAAGATTTTATGTGATTCATTTTCTGGGAAAATGATGTTTTATTCACTTGGGTCATTTTCTGGAAAAATGACGGATTATTGTTTTTGGGCCAAAATGAGATTTTGGCGTGTGTTGGAAAATATCTATTTTCAGGGAAAATGATATTTTGGATTTGATGCATATTTCATCATATGCATGCATGTTGGTTGCATCAATATGTTTTTATCCCGAGAGTTGTTTGGTTTATACTTACCTGTGGTACCATTTTATGGTATCGCAGATTTTGATGCAGATGAGGATGATGAGCCTTAGCTTGGCTTCGTTGGCGGAGTGATCTGGGATTGCTCCTGTTTTTCGAGATTCATTTTTATCAATTATTTATGTATTGCCTTTGTAATATATTTGGGATGACTGTATAACTTTTTAAGGATAATTTGTTTTGAATATTTGTATTTAAAATTCTGGTACTTAGTTGACTATTATAATATCCGCTGTGACTTTTATTGTGCACCTTTGCATGTTGCACACATGTGAGCACATTTCGTTGGGATGCGTGACCATGTTGTCATCATCCTGACGTCACGATTCCCTTGTTTTTGTACGTGGAAGTCGGGACGTCACATTGGAGTTTCTAGAAGACTTACTGTGGTGGTCCCACCTATGGTTTCGTTTATTGGAGCCTTAGATCTTGATGCAAATTTAGCCCATTAGTTTCCTGAGGAAGAAGGACTAGTCCCTCCTAAGGTGTAGACACATAGGCTTATCTCCAATTAGTAGTTATTTGTATTTGTTAAGATGTTTATTTTAGTTAGGTGACAAACCATGTACGATTCATTGTATTTTCATGTAACTGATGAACTGATGACTGTGTATAATATTATTTGGAAAAAAATGACAATGGCATATGGATATTACTATTGAAGATTAAGTTTTCTTCCTAGTACAAACCTATGATATATTTAGTATTAGTCTCTGACTAATCTCTCTAATTATTCCATTGTGATTTATTTCACTTGACATGTGTTCAATTGGAGAATACACGCTTAGCCCCGAATAAGATCTGGGGTGTTGCCAATCAGATGGTAGCCCTGGCACCATGGATCCTTGCTGGACTCTTTACTGAGGAAATAGGGCGCCATGGTTTTCCAGCAACCTAGCTTGTTACCCCCAGAGAAAAAGGTGTGATTATAAAATACCTATGCTGCCACACTACCTGTCAAGATAAAGCCATATTGGTACCCTTAATATTAAAAGTCAGCCATGGAGAGAATAGTGGAAGAGATGTTGTTGGTAGGAATCATTCGACACTCAACCAGCCCCTACTCTTCCCTCGTGCTATTGGTAAAAAAGGGATGAATTTTGGTGAATGTGTGTAGATTACCATGTCCTTAATAAAATCACCGTGAAGGATTGCTTCCCTATTCTAGTGATAGAAGAGCTGTTAGATGAGCTAAACGGAGCCAAATACTTCTCTAAGCTTGAGTTGTGCTTGAGGTATCATCAAATTAGGGTAGCCATTGAAGATGCGGATAAGAAAACCTTCTGAATACACCAAGGCTATTATGAATTCTTGGTAATACCATTCAGACTAACCAATGTTCCCTCCACTTTTTAGGTATCGATGGACTAGGTATTTCAAACCTACTTGCGTAAATTCATGCTAGTCTTTTTTTATGAGATTTTGGTATATAGTGTAAACTGGAAGGAGTATTTGAAGCATCCAGATGCTGATTTTTATATACTTCGCTTGCACCAATTGTTTGTGAAGCAATCCAAATTCAAACTTGGGTAACCATCCATGGATTACCTTGGCACATTATCTCGACAGAAACAGTGGGAGCTAATCCAGAAAAAATTCCAGCAATGAAGAAATGACCTAAACCAGGAAACTTGAAGTCAATGCTGGGGTTTCAAAAAAATCTCATAGGCTATTATCGACAACTCATTAAGGATTGGAAAGATTGTAGCTCCTTTAAATCAAATGTTGAAAAAAGGATCAATTCACATGCACACCACTTGCAAAAGAAGCCTTTAAGAAGTTAAAAGAGGCAATGACCCAAGTAGTTGTGCTTTTACTTCTAGATTTTTTTTCAAGACTTTCATAATTGAGTGTGATACATTTGGTTTAAGTATAGGGGCTGTTTTGTACCAAGAAAGATCGTTAGAATTTTTTAGTAAATCTTTGCATGGGAGGAATTTATTTCTTTCCACATACGAGAAATAAATGTTATGTAGTTAAAAAAATGTAGATCATACTTGCTAGGACGACAATTCATTGTATGCATGGTTCAAATGAGTTTGCAGTACCTATGGTCCCAGAAGATCACTAGTACAACAAAAATGGCTATATAAGCTTATAAGGTTATATTTTATTATTGAGTACAAGAATGGAGGAGAAAATGTGGTCGTTGATGCCCTTTCAAGAATGGAAGAACAATGGGAAACCCCATCACAACTGCAAGCTATCTCACAACCAGTACCTATCTGGTTAGAGGTAATTAAAGAAGCAAATACCATCCAGAAGGATTTACTAGAGCTGGGTGACAAGATAAGAGAATGTGAAGCCGTAGGGCCTTGGATGTTTTCAGATGGAATCATCTTTTTTAAAGAAATTGAGGCTGTCAATCATAGCCTCAGAAACCTCTTATGTTGTCTTATTGCTGATTATAGCACTACTTGGGATATTCTTCTTCCCCATGCATAATTCACCTACAACAATTCAATCAGCCACAGTACAGGTCGTTCTCCATTTGAAGTAGTTACCAACACGAAACAAAAGACCCCACTCGACCTAGTTCCTTTGCCCTTGCCACCACGCATCAATGAAGGTGCCAAGGATTTTTACCGGAGTTCCACAAGGAGGTGCGTCGTTGAATAACTAGTAACAATGAAGCTTAAAAGCAGCATGCTGATACCCATCGTTGACATGCGAAATTCCAACCTGTGGATTTTGTACTTACCCACATTCAACCTGAGAGATTTTCATGGGGTACACTCACAAAGTTACACTCAAGAAAAGGAGGGCCATTTAAGGTGTTACGACGCTTAGGCTCCAATGCTTATCTTCTGGAGCTCCCACTAGAGACTCAATTTAGTCCCATTTTCAATGTTGAGGATCTCACTGCCTATCATGGGCATGATACCTCTTTAGGACTGTTCATTTTGGCTGAATTTTTTCCTGGCCCAGTCTGGAACTCGGGAAACCGGATTCTAGTTCTTGGTTCCGGCCCGAAACTCGGGTTGCAAAACCTTGGTACCCCAAGTCCGGGTACCGAGTTTTAAACCCCAAACCTGATTTTTTTTTCTTCTTCTTCTCAATCCAGACTACATAGACTACATACTATGATCTGCTTTGCCAACTCCATTGTACTTTTTAAATCTAAATATGAAATTCAAAGGCAATAGAAGAAAAATAAAAAGAATAAATACGAGCTAGTCATGAAAAAAATACTAAATTTATCAAACCATGCATGTGGTGCTTGTTTTAATCTATATAAGGCTTATTTAATTTGCAAACATGAGAGGGAAGAGTAGGATGTGAATGTTGTTCCGCAAGGACAAACTCTTGTAGATTAACATGAAGGAAGACATTCTTTCTGTTGAGTTGGTGAATATCCCAATGCATGAGGACCGCACCAGTGAAAGAGGGCAGACTGCCATCTAGGAGCAAAAGGAAGGCAAAGAAGAGAGCCTATTCTTGCCAAGTGGAAGGCAAAGATGATCCTTTCCTTGATTCAGTTGGAAAAAGAGGCAGCGGTGGTCTGCAGAGCAGAACTAGTCCAATAGAAGGGCGAGCAGGCATGTAGGGAGGAGCTAAAGAGGCTCATAGTTTAGAAAAGTCGCCTAACGTATAAAGGCAAAGAAAGATCAAGGAATGGATCCTTGCATACATGTACAAGCTTTCCAAAACTACACAGAAATGGACATCAGGCAAGATGTCAGGACATGTAGATCAAATCCTCCTGATCTGTCTCTATCATCATGCAATGGGACGATTGAGACTAAATGGCTCCTATTCAACCACATCTGGATTTAGAAGGACATTAGAAGGAAACCTGATGAACCTGTATAATAAAAGACTTAAGGTAAAAACCAAAATTTGACTTTTGAGATCATAAACATTTGAGAGCCATTAAAGTCAGAATCTTCGAAGGAAGTAAGCGACTTCAAATGAGACAAAGAAAGGAGCAGTGCAATGCCGTCGTAACCCTAAGAAAATGAGGTATGTTAGCTACTAAGATAATGTTGAGGAATGGTGCCGGGGGGGGGGGGGGGAAA
>QEOW01000614.1:319053-342106 GCA_003123825.1 Juglans hindsii
GGGGGGGGGGGGGGGGGGGTAAATGTGTTATGAGGATGTTATAGAATTTTGGCTCATGCATACTCTATAATCTCACCCCTTCTAATCATGAAATAATAAATGTTTTGCCATTATGTTTATGAGTATTTTTACTCCATGTTTTATGATACTTGAATGCGTTTATTTTCGGTGCTATCTCTATTGAGTATCTATATTTTTCATGTGAATTTTTGTATCGTGTGCCGATCATCATGGGACGGGAAGGAAAATTCCCCTAACTATTCCTATGAAATGTTGGCACTAGCTTCATACGGGTAGAGAGAGTCTCCGTGAATGATTGGGGTGAGGCGGTATTGTGTTGGCCTCACTTGATAGATGAGACAAAGAATCCCTGGTATATCACGTGTTGGTGTCTTGGAGTTGGTTGGCTGGCTAGATGTTTCGTCAATGCAACATATATATTTTGTGTGAGAGTTGACCTGTGCTGGGGTACAAGCGAGTTGACTTGCACCATGTTGGTCGGGTGAGAGAGATTTTTTGATTTTGAACGGTGGAGAGGATTATCCCCTGTTGGCCCATCAGGCGACTGACTGTGTGATGAATATCTATGTGATAATTATGAATTTCTATGTGATTGGTGTTACGGACTTAAGTGCTCGAGAAAAGGGTGATTCCTCGCCTCGACAACATGCATAATTACATATATATATGTATTGATTTTTGAGCAGAGGATAACTCCCCAGAGGGTGATTCTCACGATGCTTATATAGACGCGTTTTGCTGAGATGGTGATTTCTCGCCATATGTTATGAATACATGCGTTTTTGCCTAAGAGGGTAATTCCTCGTCACGAACTAATACATGCATTTACTATTGCTTTTACTCATAAAACTGCTCATAACATATTCAAAATCATTTTTTCTCATTAGTAGTTTTGTCATAGCTGTCTAACCTACCTATGGTTTCGGAATTGGGACCATAGATTTTGATGCAGAGGTAGACCCAGAGTGATACTCGAGGAGGAATAGCAAACCTAGCTCTAGCCATAAGTGTGTAGGCCTGGCTTCTATTGTTGGACTTGTTTGCCTAAGGGTAGTCTACTTCTAGATAGTAGTCAGGTGACTAAGCATTTTTTGGGGTATACGAATCAAACAGTTGGACAAGTGTATAACTTTTGAGGAATGAAGTGACATGTGGATATTGTATAAATACATTAGGAGTTTTATTAAATTTTTGGTACCAAGTTGGTTAGCCTTTAGACTAACCTTTACTTTTTTGCTGCAAACCATGTATCTTTTGTTGCACGTGCACTTCCTAGTGAACGACGCACCCCTAAGCCGATTCAAACCTTGGGTGTTGCCATGACGCTGGCAACCTTGGCACCATGGATCCTAGCAAACGATGCACACCTAAATGGTGCCAAGTTTGATAGTAGGAGATAAGGTCTTATTGTAATTGACACCACCAACTTAATGGAAGCCCTTAGTAATGAGGTAAGATTTAAGCGGATTAAGAGTGCCATCAGCATGTAGCTTGGTCTTAAAGACCCATTTACAACCAATGATATCCATGTGAGAGTCACAAGGGACAAGGGTCCAAGTATTGTTGTCTTGTAGAGATTAGACTTGACCATACGTAGCTTTGTACCATCCTTCATAGAGTTGAGAGAATAGTCTTGGGATCCTTGGGAAGATTCACAATATTATGAAGTTAGCATACTTGGGGTTAGGTTTGTGAATCTCAACCTTAGATTGAGCAACCATTGTGTGTCTAGGAGGAGACCAAGGTGAGGGAGATATAAGGTAGCCCTTGGTGAAGCAATTGGAGAGAGTGATTCTCCAAGGGCAGAGGGTATGGGTGTAATCGGTTTGGTCTGGTTGGTCCATAGGAGGATTTTTGGACAGGATTAAAAATTTCGGTCCACCATTTTTCTGGACTAACACTGAATCGGACCGATTATCCCTATAGACTGGACCAGACCGTTAACTACCAAATTGGTTAGTCCATTCAGCTAAGATTGGTGTAAAATGGGCAAAACATACAAAAAACACAAAATCACTTCTAATGTGTATTTTTGGCCCAACTTTTTGGAGAGCCTGTCAAACTTGGAGAGAGGATCCAAGCCCCACAACTAGTCCTTACGAGAGCTTTCTTCGAAAGGTTGACGAATGCTGATTATCCACCCATGAAGGAGGTGGTCTGCCTTGTGCCATTAGAGGTAAGTACGGATGAGCTCTTGCTTGGTAGTAGCATCATCGATTGTTGGTTTTTATTGCGGTGCATAAAATAGCCAAGGCCACAATTCGTTCCCTCCACAGTGGGTGATTTCCCGAGTGGGGGTAGAATGAAAAAATTATTAACATACAACACTATAGAGGCGATTGGAGTAAGACACTCTTGTTCTCACACAGTGACTAATATCATAAGGCAAATAACTATTATAAAATAGGGATATGCCTATTATACGTAGCTAGCCGTACAATATTTCCATGTATGCAGTTTGTTGCCACTGCATTGTGTGGTTGACCTCTCTGGTATCATGCTAATTTTGGTATTGTCAACAATGGGATATTATTAACTCTTTTTGTACCTTTAATATGTATATGTGTCCAACATAATGGGATATACTTTTGTGTACTCTTTAGTTCTAAAACAAAATTGATGTGTAAAAGATTCAGTTGGATAATTTTTCTTAATAAATATTTGAATTTTATCCAAAAAAGGACACTTCCCAACCTCAAACGACCAGGGTCTTTTACACTTTACATGCTAGCTCAAACCATCACAATTTTAACATATTGCACTAACTAAAACTATCAAAATTGAAAGACTAAACCCTCAAAACTATTTAAAAATGATACTTAAAAGGAATTGTATGGACACTTAGAATATATATTTTATAATTTTGTGAATAACAGTAAAATAATTTGAGTTAAGATGTTTTATTGAGTTCTGGAAAGGAGAGAAGAAATTGAATAAAAAATTATAAAGTTAAAAGATTATTTTTTAATATTATTTTTATTTTGAAATTTGAAAACTTGTATTAATATTTTTGTATTTTATTTGAAAGTTTGGAAAAATTGTATTAGGTATTTTAATAATGAAAATTCCCCTGGCCTCCTTCCAAAAAGAAAAATCCCCAAACAAAGTGCTTGCCCTAAATTCTGAAATGCTTTACAAAATCTAACAATTACCCAAAAGCGAACTATATATATGTTTATATGTTAACTTCACGTCAGATCGACGTGTTAATATGGCTTATATAATTTTCGATCTGTAGTGGCACAAATTTTAAAGCTGAACTAGCATATATAGTCTACATCATTACTCAATTCGACAAGCATACTATTATTTTGTATTTTCCTATAAAGTTCTCTATTAATTAAGTGATACCTACTTCCTCAAGAAATACATGCAGAATATCGAATAGCGCGTCTCGAGGGGTCACGCGCCAGTGCATATAGTTCGTCTGATATATCGTTCGGATTACTCGCATGCATTTGTATAACCTACATATTAAATAAAGTATAAACATTCAACCGTTAACAATCCTCTCTATTTTAAATATGTTAGTGCAAAATTGCATTTGTATTAATGTTATTACCCGTTGTTCAAACCATTTCGGGAACTACTGTTCATGTTTCTGGTCTATATCATTTACTCTCAGTTCTTTTAGCACGTTAATATGATCACTGAAATTAAAAATTACCAACAATAAGTATATTCGTATAATTGTTTAATAAGTAAATTCAATGATTAATTAACAATTAATTTGAACTTACTTCAAGTGACTCTCTATCTCTTGGCAATTATTTAGCACGCACCACTAAGCTTTCTTGAATTCTCTTTTACACAAATTATAATCACGCTGAGCACCAAATGGACGTACTTGTTGGGTAAATACAGAAAATCCATTCTGTTGTCTTGCTTGGTCAACATTAAAGTTTCTTTCTGGCCGATCAAACCTTGTGTTAACGCCGTGGAAGTATTTGGAACAGAATGTATGCCACTCATCATCAATATATGTTTTTGCAATTAATTATTCTGGACGGACCTTATTACCCACTGTGCGTTTCAACTTTCCAAGAAACTGTTCAATGGGATACATCCATCTATACTGGACTGGTCCTGCAAGTCAAGCCTCAATTGGTAAATGAATGGCTAAGTGAACCATGATGTCGAAGAATGACGGTAGGTAAATACTCTCCAACTTACACAATATAACTACAATTTCCTATTCCATATGATTCAAAGCTTCTACATTAAATGTTCTAGCACATAAATCTTTAAAAAATACACCCAGCTTAATTAACATAACCCACACATCTCTGGTCAAGAACCCACGAATACTGTAACAACCCGATCCTATATTTTTAGGGATAAATTACGGATTTTTTTTTAAACTCAATAAATAAGTTAAAGCCATAAGAGAGTTATCAAATAAATTATTATTTTTATTTAAACCTAGAGTTAAGGCTCCATTTAAAAAAAAAAAACTCCAAATGCCTCAGTGTTAGACTCCAAACACTATTAGTGTTTTAGATTCCTCTTCATAATAAAACCCCTAACTGTTTTTCCTTTAAAACCACAACCTTGCACGTCTGAGACTCCCACTAAAATTTATCCAATATTACTCTCCTAATAGAACTACAACTTAGTATATTAAGAGCCTTAAACCTAACAGTATATTATTCCCCTTCTACTCGCTATGAAATCGGAACTAACAAACATAACCAGCAGCACGCCCTGGCCTAAGTCCTCAACCATGGTCTTCCATTCACGCATCAAACCACTATGTGCACGGCTTCAATTCATCCATTTCCTCCGCATGCACGTCTAGTCATCTTACTCGATGCACGTCTCTTTCCCTAGGATTTATTTTGAACGTTCTCTATCACCTATATATATATATGTATATACATCTTGATCTCCTCAATGCCGCACCACCTTAAGGTAGTTCCATTCCAAGCCATAGACCGAGAACCATTTCGAGCCGCTGCCCAGCCCACACCACATAAGCCATGAGCACATAGCCTTCCTCCACCGTGAGCCTTTTCCTCCAAGCTGTTCCTTCCATTGCCTTTCACCTCGGCACCAGAGAAACCACACAACTTGCGAGTCTGTCACCGAGAGAGTCTCGGTTTTATCCACCTCCAAACACACAACCAACGCTCACCGTAGAGCAAACACAAGGCCACCGCACAACCACACACACGACAGTGCACCAAGAACCACCAGCTTTCCCACACGTAGCAACCATCACATGGTAAATAGAGTCTTTCCGCAGCCCACGTAAACGGTGCCAACCACCGAAAGGTATAGGGAAAGTACTCTGTTTTCACCACTGAAAACATGAGATTTTTCTCCCCACCGTGAGCCACAGCCCAGCCACCCCATGGCACCAACTCCCTACACGTCTTCACCACACCGCATAGAGAGTGCCGCCCGGTACCTCACACCACCACAAGTTGCCACCCTTGCTCTGTAAGTTCACGCCGACCCACTCCATACATGGCCTCTCAGCATTTTCTTGTTCTTCCGTAAACTCTCTCTCACTCTTCGTCTCTCTCTCTCATAACTCTCTCTCTCTTAGTTGCATAATCACCCACTCGCCAGAGTTGCCACCACGCCCAGCCACGAGCCGCCGTACCGTGCCGCTTCCTCTCGGTGAGTATCACACGTCTCTCTCTCACCCGAGCCTTCTGTTTCTCTACAAAACATATTAAGTTGCTTTTAGGTTTTAGTTTAGTAAGGGCAGATATTGATGAGATTACAAAAATGCCCTTTATATTGTTTTCCCAAAATGCCCATGCCCAGTATGTTATTTTTTCAAAAATACCCATGCCTATTTAGGATTAACATGTGAAAATATTTTAGTGTTAGGAAGAATATAGGTTTAGGAAATATAGACTATTTTATTATTTTAGATTATAAATAAAATAAAATGCTTAATTAGAAATTTATGCAAGTTACGTGTATTTTATAGGTTATCAGTCACGCTTCGAAAATATTGGATCAACACTACGAGGTAAGTAGCATGATCATTCCCTTACACGTATGTACGGTAAACGGCATGTCTTTTATAAAAATATTTTGCATATATGCCCTTCATTGGAAGCCCTTTTACACGTATGTACAGTAAACGACATGATTTAATGAAATAAGTTATGCATTAAAAGATTTATGAAAGGTCATGATTTTATGTGAGAGTTATGCATGAAAATAATTTGCAAAAAGCCATGCATAATTTTATGTGAAGATTTATGCATTAAAATATTTATTAAAAATCATGATTTTATGTGAGGAAATATGTATCACGACAGTTATGAAAGAAAGCGATTTCATTTGAAATCTATGATATGATAAGTATGCAAGTATGATTATGATAAAATATGAATTATAAAATATAAAATATGTAACGACCCATGTTATGATATGAAAACGGTACCTATGTTATGGGCATATTGCATTGCTAGGTCGTGCATGCTGGTAGTGCACCCAGTATGTCTTCCTTATGTATGGATTCCACAACCCGCGGCCACGGGCAGAATCAGAATCTACTTAGATTCACTAACCCTAACTCACGGGGGTCAATAGTGGGTAACGACCTATAATAAGTGAAAGATAAGTTCCTATTCCTGTTCATGTTAATTACATATGTATTTGTGGGTATGCACGTTTTTCAAGAAACCTTATGTTTATTATGTTTACTGTATAATGTATTGCTTATTGAGTATTCGACTCATTTTTGTATATTTTTATGTTTTTAAACCACCCAGGTGATGACATTTATGAGGATGAGACTACAGGACAAGACTTGACCCTGGGAGGCGAGGTAGAGGCCTAGACAAATTATGCTATGATTAGTTTCATGGTTTAAATAAATTATTTTAATAAGCACATGAAACCTTCATATTTTTTTTAAATAAGTGCTTTCGCAGACTTTATTTTAGATTTTAGATTTTTATTAAATTTTGTTTTATTTATGGAAACTTTCGCATCTGGCGCGTTACTGAAAAGCAAAATTTTTAAGTTCAAGTTTACTAGTAGCACACTGGCTCCCTGAAAATTTTAAAATTTCTTTTTGGGAAGCGGGGTGTTATAGATACCAACAGGCAAGATACGTTGTAAAAATACATGACAATTATGACCTTTTAGTTCAGTAATTGTTCAGTCATTTGTTTGCACACACCTTGTTAAATTCGAGGCATACCCGTCCGGTAATTTAATCTTCTGTAACCACTCACAAAATGTAACACTTTCATTCATTGACAATATATACCACCCAATTGGCATGTAAACAGACGAACCACTCTGTTGCAAGTGCATTTCAAGTTTAATTTCCAACCGCTTTAGATATTTCTGTGAGTTTATATTATCCTTCACTTTACCTTCAATTGATATCAATGTTCCTAAAACGGACTCACATATATTTCTTTCAATATGCATAACATCAAGACTATGCTGCAATTTTAACGTCGACCAGTAGGAGAGTTCAAAAAATATACATTTTTTTGTCCAATTCAACTCATTCGCATTTTGTTTTCTCTTCTAATATTTTTTACCAAAATCATTACTTCTGACTTCCACAAATTGTGCAATAACATCTTCGCCAGACACGAATGGTGGAGGGTGCCCCCATTCAACAGTGCTATCAAACATCCTACCATTTCCACGCCATTTATGGTCTCTAGGTAAAAATCGACGATGATCCACGAAGCATAGTTTCCTCCCATACATAAGCCATTCAGTTTGGGTATGTTTGTTACAAGTCGGACATGCCAATTTCCCTTTAATGCTCCAACCTAACAAGTTTCCATAGGCAGAAAAATCATTTATTGTCCATAACACTGCAGCATGCATATTGAACGACTTGCCTATTGATGAATCAAATGTTAAGTCCCCATTCTCCCAAAAATCTTTCAATTCTGCTGTTAGTGGCTACAAGTGTATGTCTATATCATATCCTGGTGATCTTGGACCTGGAATGAGCAAACTCATCATGAAATATGGATCTTTCTTACACTTCCAGGGTGGTAGATTGTATGACATAAGTACAACTGGCCAAGTACTATAACTAGTACTCATGTTCCCAAACGGATTAAATCCATCTGTTGCTAACCCAAGTCGAACATAATGAGGTTCTTTAGCAAACCATGAGTGTTCCAAGTCAAATTCCTTCCAAACTTAAGAGTCTGCAAGATGTGATAAAACATTATCATTCTTGACACTAGTAAGATGTCTTTGATAAACAGATACTCTCTCACCAATTTTATCTTATGAGAAAGCAAATTCTTGCAGCAAAATCGGCATGGGCATCTAATACAACCATCACAACCAATTGTACAGGATGTGAACTCCAAAAATTTCTTAACTCCTTCAGCGTATACATTGTAATCCTCATCCAACCGATCTCTAACTCGCATCCAACTCTTATCTATGTCTAATATCCTATTGCAAACAGTCACGTGCATCAACAAAGAATCAATTATCTAACATATTATGCAATTTCTTTATTTCACTGGGTAGTTGGTCCTATTCCATTCGGGATTGTAAGATCATAATCGCCAACCTACCAACTATTATCTGTCACATCCAACAAAATTTCGGTAGCATCTCCCCATAGTTCTTCAAATATGCTTGTTTGGTCGTGTACATCGACGAGTAATACATCGATGCACCTTTACTGAAACTGCATATCCAAAGACCAATAAGGATGACTCTACCAAAATCATAATTTCGGATGCAACATATATAGTTTGATAGTTTGTGAGAATAATCTTACAATCCCAATCTATCCACTTTGGACAATTCAAGAGTTATTAATCAACCGTTCAACATGATTGATAACTCTAGAATGGGTCTAAGGTTTATTTCAATGCCAAGTAGAAGATACGATATTAAAACACAACAATAATAAAAAAAAAATACAAGAATACAAGATGATACGAGAATAGAAGATAAGAGAATCCTCAAATCTTAATGATGTATTTTAATTATCAAACTATTTTAAGTATTTATATATATCATGGATATTTTAAGTATCCTAAATATATCATGGGTATTACTTATTAGCTTAATTATACATTATAGTTAATTGTAAGTATTAATTAAAATTTAATTTTATTATTTGTAAAGTTAGTTATCATAGTTTAATATTAATTATCTTTTATTATATGTTAAGTTAGTCCTCATAGTTTAATTAATTATCTTTTAAATATTAATATGAATTTAAGTATTAATAATCTTTATGTTTTTATAATATAATTTTAGCCAATTTTAAGTTAGTTGTAAGATAGTTTTTATAACTATTATCTTTTAAGTATTAATATGAGTTTAAGTATTATTAATTCCTATGTTTATTATTTTTAAGTTATTTATAATTTAATTTTATTATTTTTTAAGTTAGTTGGAAGATAGATTTTACAACTATTATCTTTTAAGTATTAATATGAATTTAAGTATTAATAATTCTTATGTTTTTATAATATAATTTTAGCCCATTTTAAATTAGTTGTAAGATAATTTTTACAACTATTATCTTTTAAGTATTAATATGAGTTTAAGTACTATTAATTCTTATGTTTATTATTTTTAAGTTATTTATAATTTAATTTTATTATTTTTTAAGTTAGTTGGAAGATAGATTTTACAACTATTATCTTTTAAATATTAATATGAGTTTAAGTATTAATAATTCTTACATATATACACTATATATAATCTACTATAATATTACATGTTTATATGATAGTTTAAGATAGATTTTACAACTGTTTGAACACGGTAATATACTGTTCGAACAGTCTTAACCCAGGTTTCAAACATACAACATATATACTTTGAATAACAACCCTCTAACAAACATATTTTGTGTTTAATTTAACAAACACCTACACAATATATATATATATATATATATATATATATAAACTAGAAAATCCATAACTAACTATATTAAAGTATAAATTTCTCCAATAAACATTTATACAATATAGTAAAAAAATAGAATTAATAATAGATTTAGAGGTAAAATGATAAAGAAATTCATACCTTTAAGCAAAATAAGTGTGCAATCCTCTTTGTAAGATGATAGAATGAATGATTGTGTGAAGAAAATGTAAGATTTTGGAGAGAAAACGGAGAAGAGGGAAAAAGATAAGAGACAAATGAGGGACTGACGACGTGCAGGATGATTTTAAGTTCTCACTAACCATTCGAATGTAAATAAAGAGCGGTCGAACGCGAAATAATTTCAGTGTGCTAATTTTTTCGCCCGCACAAATTTCTTCAATGCCATTCAATTGGCAAAAAATCTCATTCGAATGGTAATTCAGGAGTCTTTAATTGGCAAGATATTTTTTTACTATTGCAATAAACTATTCGAACTCTGACAAAGGACATTCGAACGGTAATCAAGAGTCATTAATTGGCGGGGTATTTTTGCACTACTGCAATAATCCGTCTGAACAATGACAAAGAACATTCGAACGGTAATCCAGAGTCATTAATTGACGAGATATTTTCCCCCCACTGTAATAAATGGTTCGAATATTTTTTTCATAAGTTCATACACAAATAAAGTCTTCGAATGGTTCACCAATACCGTTCGAATACATGACCTTAATGTTTAAATATATTTATTTTCATCATTAAATGAAAAATATTATAAGATCATATGTATTAGTAATATATACTATCATATATATAGTAAGATATACTATCATATATATAGTAATCTATATGATATGATAGTATAGTATATATTATACTATACTAAAGTATACTATAAAAATGTAAGATGATATCTATTAGTAATATATAATATCATATATATTAGTAATATATACTATATATCATACATATAGTATCATATATATTATACTAAATTAGGAGAAAGGAAAATATAAGATCATGTGTATTAGTAAATCCCACCAATGATATATAACATATATTGTAAAGTATATTGGAATATATAGTATGATATATATTAGTTAAGTATAAACTCATAGTATATAATACTATATACTATCATATATGTATATATTATCATATATAACACTTTGATAGTAAAGTATTATGATATATTACTATTATATTATAATAATATATATATAAGTTATTATTTTTTCATTTGAAGTATTATACTATCATAATATATATATTATAATATACTATAATATTACATATATATTACAGTATATATAATCTACTATAATAGTATATATATTATATTAAATTATAGGACTATAAATAAAATATACATTTAATATAAATGAAACAGATATCGTTTGAACGGTAAATATTAACGTTTGAACAATAATTTAAAAGCATTCAAATGATCAAATATAACGTTCGAACGGTTATGCACATACAAGTTATCGTGGGCAGAACTTTCTCTCACACCGCCGTCCCCACTGTTTGAAAACGAGAGAAAACTTTTGAATGCCCATCAATCACTGCCATCTGCCGCCATAATCAACACCTACGTCAAGCACTCTTCCTCCCAAGTGAAGGTATGCATTTTAAAAGTTATTTTACTGTTTATTTTATAGTTTTATGATTTTATTCGTTTTCTCTAGAAAAATTATAATTTTTCATCAATAGTCACCTTAGAACACCACAAATCTACTGTAGGATTCTAGAAATGAAGAATAGTATGTGTTTTGTCGAAAAAACCTACAGAATCGATGCATTTTTAAGTGTTTTCATGACCGCTGAGTTGACTCAGCCATGGTCGAGCTCGATCTGGTTTCTGTTTGAACGCGTTCAACCTTGACGTTCGAATGGTGTGCAGTTTTCTGTTTGACCATATATTTTTTTGTTCGAACGTAAATTTGTCATTTGACAACTTAATATTGCGTTCGAACCATTTACTTTGTATTAGTTTATTAAATTGTTTTCATCATTTCATTGAATTGTTCTATCAATTAATTTATTAAATTGCTATTAGTATATAATTTTGTAAATCTTTTCGCCGTAATTAGATTTTATCACTAATGTTGAATATATATTTTATTTTAAAATTTCAGGTTTATAATAATGTCTTATAGGGGTCGTAAATGTGGTAGATTAGAGGAACCTTCCATCCAAATAGTTTGAGAGTGGACTGTTTTATTTGAGCGGCAGGTAAAACTGTCTGATTTTATGACTCTTATATGAGAGGGTCATTCCCTTCCATCAGTATTCAATGATCGTGGTTGGCTACCAATCTTAGATCAGCGAGAAGAATGAATGAAGCTTATTTCCTACATTGAGATCATTACTGAGTTCTATAAAGAGCTTGGTGGTTCCAGCTCAGACGATGAAGGGGCATATAGGATTTGTGTCCGATGAGCTCTTGTTATATTTTCAGCGGATGGACTCGATGGATATCTCGGTATTCCTAGGCTTGTCGATGCCTATCCGAACCTGCTGCTTAGAGAGTCTAATCTTTCAGGTGATGCAGAGATGTCTCAGGACGAGGGACCAGTTTACATAGATGAGATCGATACACTTGCTGATCATGAGGTCAGAGACTTGATTGTTGGTCCAGATGCTCTAGTGTACGATGAGATGAAGAGTATTAGGCAGGCATATTTATTTATTTTTCTTCAATATCATGAATTTGATCATCGCCAACAATATTGACCCTTGGTAGCATAAGAATGAAGTTGGCATGGATCGAGCGAAATTTATGATACGGGTCGCTCGTGGCATTTCGATCGACCTCGTGGGGTATATATTTGAGAGTATTCGATTAGAGGCTCGGTTCATTACAACAGATATACTGCCGTTTGGGATCCTCATCACTCAATTTTTGCTACATTCTGGGGTCATGCCAGAAGTTGTCGAGCGTTCCTGGGAGCCAATGGGACTGATTAACAGCACCACCCTGTCACAGAGCACGGGACACTCGAGGTTTCATTTTCGTGGAGCTGTTCCTGACAGGGCTGATATTCAGAGAGATGCACAGCCGGGAGATACTGCAGTATTGGCTGGTGAGACATCTACACAGGCCGAGGCATCACACACATCTACTCACGAGGAGATGGCCGACATATTGCGTGCTGAGATCGGCATACACACATCAGCAGTGATAGATGCAGTGCATACTGCTATGTTTGAGTTACGTACAGAGGTTAATGAGTTATGTAAGAGTTTAATGCCAATATTGCAACTCAGGTCACGCTCAGTACTCGACTGGTACAGATAGAGAGACAATTAGCTATAATCGAGGATGTGTGTAGAGAACTTGCAACACAGTAGTTTCTATTTTTTATTTATATTTCTTTTTGTTATATTTATGGACAATATATATGATGTTTTGATAATTTGCTTTAGTTATAAATTAAATATTTTATTTTTTCTGGAATAATTATTGATTTATATTATGTGGTGTATGGTTGATAATATTTATTTAACAAAAAATTTTATTTAACATAAAAGAAATCATTAAAATATTTTTAAATTAATTACATAAAATTAATTAATGAATTTGTATATATGATATATATTTTTTATATTTTGAGTTTCGTATCGAGATTAATATTATATGTTCAAATGTATAAATGTGGTGATTAAATATGTTCAAACTAAATATATTCCGTTCGAACGTTTTAGAAACTTTACCGCCAGGTTTTGCCACCAAATATTTTCCGTTCGAACAAAAATAATTATCGTTCGAATGGTTGTGAACTTTTCCCTCCATAATAAATTACTTCCCCGCCAAGATTTTACTGTTCGAAAGGAAAAAACTTTTTGAGACGATTTAATTCATCAAGAAAATACTGTTCTAACGGTTATTTTACTGCTCGAAAGATTTTGTAAAGTCATCAATTTTTTGAGATGAAATTTAAATTTCGTCCCAAAAAATAACTTTTAGGGACGAAATAATTTCGTCCCAAAAGCTCAAAATTGTTGTTGTGAATGCTCCGATTGAGCAGATCATTATATGCCTAAGATCTTTCTTATTCAACTGTATATATATATATATATATACACACACATATATATATGCTTCATATATGAAATGATCCTACAAGAAAAATGAACATTTATGACATGTTATTTACGAAGAAAATGATTATTTGTAACGAAAATGTACTAATTTTAATATAAAATAATCCTTTTAACAATAAATAACGGCTTTCTTGTAGTGAATTAATTAACTAAATATAAGGTTCGCAAACCTTGGAATTTACACACACTCAGGCAAAGAGAGGCAGGATATATTGGTTGGGATAATGATACACCTACAACTATTTTACAACTAATTTACAATTATTTTAAATCAACCAATATAATTGTGACACTTCATTTAAAGATAATTTCAATTTTACTTAACTATTCTTCATTTTAAGTAGAGTATTAAACTNTATATATATATATATATATATATAAAAGCTTTAGGCAGGGTTTCACCAGTTACACCCTTTTTTACCAAAAAAGGAATTTTGGGTAATACTGCGTGCCTATTTTAATTAAAATAGAATATCGATCGACTAGAGAAGAATGAGAGAATACGGAAGGTTATAACTTAATAACGAATATACCCAATATTAGTCCCAATTATATATAATAATAAGCTTTTGTTTCTTTTAACAAGCTCATGTATTTTACGAGTTAATTAAATATCATTACTGCTACTATCATTAGCTGCATGCATGCTCAAAACTCCCAAAAACTTAATTTAGATATACAATGAATCTAAAATACAAGAATTAGATCAGGCATATTGCAGTACTACGTCTCTTAAAGAAATGCTGAAAGGATCTTAATCAGAACCAAATCTACAAAGATAAATAACTGTATTGCATATATATACTATAAGAAAACTACTTATTTGTAGTTAGTTATTTTCTATGAAAATGACTATTTCTTTCAAAATGAGTCTATTATTGTCACAAATAGTCATTTTTGTTGCAAATAACTCATCATAATTTTTTGTTTTCTAGTTCTTTGTTTCCCACAGCTCACAATGAAGAGTATAGAGGGCTCGACTTCAAATGTTCTTCTACATCTCTTTGTTGCTGCTTTTGAAATTTTCACTATTTGTTCCTTGTAAAGTTGATGTTTTGCAGTACGACGTACGGGACAATAGAAAGTATAAAGCATGTAGTGAATAGACAATAAAAAAGTCTAAAAAATGCCTATAAAAGTATTCATTATATAAATGAGTGCCTATAAAAAATAATAAACATAAAACCTTTTAAAAAGTGTTAGAATTTTTTTTTTTTAAAAGGCGTTCTAAAATATTTAAATACATATTTTTTTTTCGTATTAAATCTGGATATCATCCAAATCTGCATAAAAAATGCCTTTTAAAAAGTGTTAAAAAGTTTTTCTTAAAAAAAATGCATTTTAAAAATGGTAAAAACTTATTTAAAAGAAAAACCAAAAAAAAAAAAAAAGTATTAAATCCGGATCCGAGTCAAAATCCGGATATCCGCTCGGGTTTCAATCCAGTTTATCTGGGTGGTTATCTGCCCTCTTTTTAAAAGCCGGATCCTGCTCCAGATCGTTCTGGATATCCGGATCTGGATGCACAACCTTACTAATTATATTATTGACCGGTTATTTTATAATATAGTTAATGTGATTTATACTTTTTATTGGAGCGTTGATACCGAATGCTTTGTTTTCAGCTAATTATGTTTGATTCTGTGACCGCATTAATTATAATTTGGTACTGCATCTTGAGATCAGAATATATAGCACTTTACACCGACCATTGATTTAACTAAGTAGGAACAAACTTAATTGTTGAAAAAGGCAGGGGGAAAAAGAAAGAAAGAAAGAAATTAAGTTGGTCGCTGTACGTGACTGCATCCTTCGTTGTAAGTTGGATTTTGTTGTCTAACGCAATCTTTTTGCATGCGACCCAAAGATGGTCCTTCCACTTACATGTCTGCCACTTGTATGCCCACCAAGTTCATGCCCTGTACCATCAATAGGACCACATCTATGAAGGATGGCCAACCAAATAGCTCATCAGCTAGCTCAGCAAGTACTCTTTCAAAATTTTGAGGTTATCGATATTGAGTTTATAAACTCTTGTATTAGTGCTCTAGTTATGACAGATAGAATTAGATCTGGTTTTTGTCCTAGTTTAGTAAATGTAGAACAAACTAATGTAAATGCTGAAGTTCTTGTAGTTTTTGATAATGTCTTGAACAATGTAATGACTGAATACCACAGTAATGGTTTTTGAAATGACGTTGAAGGTTTCAAAAAAAATAAAAATAAAAAAAATAGGACCACATCTCGGTACGCACGGGGACCAATGTATACTTACTTTTGGAACCCACCAAAAAAATTAAAATTTATGAAATAAAAAATATTAATTATATAAAAATAATTTTATAAACTGATGTGATTTGTTAGATTATAAAATTATTTTTATTATAAAATAGATCTAATAGGTCAGATGAAATCACGTCAATTTGTGAAATTATTTTGTATAATTTGTTTGTGGACGTAGTAGTACTTTTATCATCAATTGTACAATAGATATTCTAATTCCTTGAACCAAGCCATGCATATAGATAAAACCACATATAACACTACATGAACAGAGTTGGCTTATTGCAACGAAAATATTATTTGCAATGTATAATGAAATTTCATTGTTGTACCATCGCAAATATTGCGTTAGGAAATGTTTATCTTAACACCACGAGATAATTTATCATTGTAACTTAATAGGTATATGTATACAGAAGCGCTTCGGAACAACCCAACTGTTTATAAGAGATAAACAACCCACTAATAACCATTAGGCACGTAAGAAAGTAGGGATATTATACAATACACAAACACACAGTTGATTAAAACAGAAAAGAGAAAAAGAAGCCCCAACCATCTACCCTCGAACGTGTACCCCTTCAGGCCTTCCCCGTAGAAATCCCTTCCCCTTCCCCACTTCATAACTTCGTGAATGACGGCATAAAAATGTTTGGTTGCTGAGCAAAATAAGAAATGCGAATTGCGTTCTTCTGAATATTCAATATGCACAATGGTCATTGACTTTTGGAAGCTTCTAGTCTTGGCTTGATTTTGGGTGCTGAGAGAAATGAGTAACAGAGTAGTGTTTGTAAAGTGCTTTGTTTGCTCATCTCATAAACAATAAAAATCCTCCAAGATTGTAATTTTCAGCCTCTCCCATTTTTTTCGTATTTCTCAGTTACCAAACAGAAAATAAATATTTAAATATTTTCATTTACAGTGGTTATTGGTCACCATTGAAAGAGAAAATATGATTCTTATATTCCTTTTCAACTATTTCTATGCAAATCTGGGCTTTCATGAGAAAAAGGCTTGCTTTTTGAAGCATAGTACTTTGAGTCATGCATAAATCTTGTTGAGACTAAGGTGGTATTTTAATCCATTGTTCACATTTGGGCAAAGAACAGTGGGTGCCTATGTAATCAGAAGGAGAAACTGGGATGAGCGTCCTAAGTACTTAAGATTTAGCTTGCAATTTGCCTATTGTTAGCTGATAAAAAAAAATGGGAGGTTGAGATCTCACTTTGGTTTGGATGAGGAAGTGGACACGAGAGGGCTGTGAGTTTTTCTTTGAGGGACAAGCTCCGTCTGTGGTGGCTGGGGGCTTGAGCTCCATCCTACACTTGGTTCAGGGAGCCATTAGGGATGAGTGTAGGGTCAAGATTTCAGTTACGGGTTGGGATGGAGTGGAAGACGAATACTGTGATCGAGGCAAGGGAGGGTTGGGTTGTGATGAGTTTATCAGGTGAAGGCAACTCTATAATATAAAAAATAGAAGGCTAACGTGGAGGCCTATCATTAGAGGGTTGTTTATTGAGCAGCAATAGCTGAACCGGCTTTCAGGTTTTCTCATATGCACAATTGTAGCAACTAGTTGGTTTTTTACAAACGAAAGCAATTTTCGTTGCAATTACTTTTATTTACAACCAAGTTGTTATCATTGCAAATATATTTTTTGCAGCAAAAATTTGATTGCTGAAAATATTTTTAATTCCAACCAATATTATGGTTCACAAATATCTATATATAGTATTCTTGCAAATATGTTTATTTGCAACGAAATTATGGTCGTTGCAAATATTTTTAAAATAGCTGTACATTAATTACTACAACAAATAAGATTTTTTGGAATGAAAATTTTCGTCCCAAAAGACTGGCATTTTGTCCCAAGTATATTCTGGGATGAAAAAAACTGTCCCAAGTTCGTCCAAATAAAACTGTCCCAAAATGTATTTTGGGATGAAAATCACAAATTTGTCTCAAAAAATATCTTTTGGAAAGAAATTAAGCTGGACCGTTTGATCGCATTTGAACGGATTTTTTTTTTCTAAAACGATTTAAATTTGTCTCGAAAATTCGTTCGAATGTCGTAAATAATGTTCAAACAATGAGGAACTGTTCAAACGGGTGTTTCATGGCCAGTCGATCGATACCAGTCCGTTCGACCAAATACAAATGAAGAAACGTTCGAACAAAAAAATTGACGATCGAACGCAAATAGTGAATTGTCTATTCGAACACGTTCGAACGGCGCGCAATTTTTAACCTTTTGAACTCTAACTTGCGATGTTCGAACGGTTATGTCCTATTTATATATGTTCAAACATTTGATGAGAGTTCAAACGATTGTTATTTTCTTAGACAATACTAATTTAAAACCAAATAGATATTTATATTTCAAAAATACATTACAAATTGTTCAATATAAATAAAACTAATATAATAAGTCAAAACTAAAAAAGTAAAATACTAATAATACTAATAAAATTATCAGCACATGATATATAATTGTTCAATATGCAAAAACACTTTTAATGAAAATCAATTGTTTAGAGGCCTGAATTGTTGCATAAGCATTTGCATTTGAAGCTGCATCTATCTTTTCTGTTCTTGCATTTGGAGTTGCATCTCTCTTTTTTGATCTTCTTGCTGTTTTATGCACATCTCCATGTCTGCTTATTTTGTTAATTGAGCCTCTAACTCCTGCTGTTTTGCCATCAATTCTTTTATCCTAGAATTTGCATTCTCTAACGCAATGACAGTAGTGCTTGACGTTGATGAAGAGCCTGAAGACTTTACACAGAGACCCAAACCCCTCAAGTAGACCAAATGTTGACTCAGAATTTGTGTAAAAATTTCAACATTACTTGTTGATGAATTATGATCTAATGCAGCTTCAGCACGGAGGGCAACCATTTTATCCTATATACAACATATAAAATTAATATTGACACAATAATTTAAATATGGTTAATTAAAAGAAATTATAATACTTATATAATTGTCATGAGCATTGGGATGAGTCCGAGCATCAGGATGAGTCCACTCTCCATTACTATTAGTATGTGATGCAACATATAATTTTATCAGATCATAATTAGTGCCTGACTTTTTCTATAAGAGGCATTGTTAAGATATAAAGTCTATATTAAAAACAAACTATATAGAATAAATAAAAAAAAGTACATTACTAATTTCTGAGAGAGGCGATGGAAAGATCTTGAGCCAACATGATGATGAATCTTTAACTTCGATCTATTCATTTTGTTTATAGAACTTCGCTCCTGCATGGAAGTTGTAAAAGTTAATAAGTGAAAATTACAAATATGACATATAAAGAATTTATTTAATTTACCTTATATGATGGATCCTCAAACATGTAGCAAAATTTTCCCCATTCTTCAGGTGTTGGCGTGCATTTTTCTTATGCTGGTACTTCTTGTAATGCTCGTGACAGCTCGCCTTATACTTCTGGAATGCATTACACATAAGCTTTTCGACAATCCTACGCTCCTCTATCCAACCAAAATTTAGTTCGAAGTTATCCTTAAAAAAGTATGTACACAAAGATATTATCATTTAGAATATTAAATAATATCAATATAAATTTATTATTTAAATATTATGTACCAAACAATGCTTCTTTATAAGCTCTTTCACATCTTGCAGGACTTTATGCCATGAATTCGTAGCCAAAGGTGCATAAGTCCGTGCAAGAGCATCCACATGCGATGCAAGCCAAGCTGCATGTTGTCCCTCGTCTTCGGTATGTTCGTCTGGAATATTAACCTTAATCTTACATACTTTATGATATTTCTCCAATGTCACGCCTCTAGTAGTGTGACGAGATTGTATTGCTATCTCTATAAAATAATATTAGTTATTTACCTTGTATCAATTATTATATATCTTAATTAAAGAAATGAATATTAGCTATTTACCTTGTTTCGTAGAGTCAATCTCTAATGGTGAGCTAGACGGAGAGTTAGAAACAGATGGAGATGGGATGCGGACTTCCTTCCTCTTTGGTGGCATAATTGCGAGATACTGTATAATGTGAACACAAAACCGATCAATCATTTGTATCAGTTTCATTTATAGATTTGCTCTCATCATCTGTAGATACTTCAGATGAGTCAACACTTTGATCAACTATCGCCTCAACTATTTCAGCCTCAATATCTTCCCTATGTAATAGGATCATCTGATACTGGCTCAAATTCCCAAAAAAGTTAAAAGCAGGTTGACTCTCTTGGTGTGCTTCTTGAGTAGAGGAATTATCTTCTTCTTCATCTTGTCCCTCTGCCTTAGGGATAACGCTTGCCATTGATTTCCTAACTGAGGATCGTCTAAATAGAATATTAGAAATGCTTGAGAAGCCAAAATAAAAGGATCATCTTCATACTATTTTTTTGATTTATTAATACTCAGAAAATATTCATCCTGGCATTTTTCCCTTTAAGGATTGCTTAAATCCCACCACTCACACTTAAATATATAAACCACAAGCTCTCTCACATATCTCATTCCAATTATATCTACGATAATTCTATAGAAATCAATATTGTCTCTATCATGACTCCCTTCG
The DNA here is from genome assembly GCA_003123825.1 of Juglans hindsii. NCBI lineage: Eukaryota > Viridiplantae > Streptophyta > Magnoliopsida > Fagales > Juglandaceae > Juglans > Juglans hindsii. The sequence continues at coordinate 339,887 of QEOW01000614.1, forward strand.
ACAAGGACATCACTATTTTGTGTTTTCCTATAAAGTTTTCGATCAATTGTGTGATACCTACTTCCTCGAGAAATATATGCAGAATATCAAGCAGCGCATCTCAAGGGGCCACGCGCCATTGCATATAGTTCGTCTGATATATTGTTTGGATTACTCGTATGCATTTGTACAACATACAAATTAAATAAAGTATAAACATTCAACCGTTAACAATCCTCTCTATTTTAAATATGTTAGGCAAAATTACATCTGTATTAATGTCATTTCCTGTTATTCGAACCATTTCAAGAACTCTTGTTTATGTCTCTGGTCTATATCATTTACTCCCAGTTCTTTTAGCACATTAATATGATCACTGAAATTAAAAATTACCAACAATAAGTATATTCGTATAATTGTTTAATAAGTAAATTCAATGATTAATTAACAATTAATTTGAACTTACTTCAAGTGACTCTCTATCTCTGGGCAATTATTTAGCATGTACCGCTGAGTTTTCTTGAATTTCCTTTTACACAAATCATAACCACGCTGAGCACCAAGTGGACGTACTTGTTGAGAAAATACAGAAAATCCGTTCTATTGTCTTGCTTGGTCAACATCAAAGTTTCTTTTCGGCTGATCAAACCTTGTGTCAACGCCATTGAAGTATTTGGAACAGAATGTATGCCACTCATCATCAATATACGTTTTTGCAATTGATCCTTCTGGATGGGCCTTATTACCCACTGTGCACTTCAACTTTCCAAGAAACCATTCAATGAGATATATCCATCTATATTAGATTGGTCCTGCAAGTCGAGTCTCACATGGTAAATGAACAGTTAAGTGAACCATGATGTCGAAGAATGAAGGTGGGTAAATAATCTCCAACTTACACAATATAATTACAATTTCCCGTTCCATACGATCCAAAACTTCTACATTCAACATTATAGTACCTTTAAAAAATGCACCTAGCTCAATTAACGCAACCTGCACATCTCTGGTCAAGAACCCATGGATACCAACAGGCAAGATACGTTGTAAAAATACACGACTTTTGTAATGCCTCGTTCCCGGAGGTCCGGAGAGTTAACTCTTAATACCTAAAATCAAATTAAATAACACAACTATAAAATCCAGAAATTCCCATAAAATATTAATCCATTTAATTAATCCAAATATCTAAATTCCTCCATGGGGAAAATAAAGAAAATCTCAATAACATAAATTAAAAACTCTCCAAAACTCAAAATTATCCTTAACTTATCAAGTCAAAATACCCGAAAAATAAAATCAGTTTACTAACTACGACTCTCAAATAAGCACTTGTATCCTCAGACACTTATTCCATTTCGATTATCACACCTTGCTAAAACTTCATACTCTTGTTCTCCAGCTGAACCATCAAAATTATTTGAAAAATATATGGAGATAAGGGGTGAGTTATCAACAACTCAGTAAGCAGAGAACATATACCAGTGTGTAAATATAGCATTTACAGAATTCAGAATGCAGAATCAGAATAAAATTTTCATAATGCAGCGTCAGAACATGTTATCAAAAGTATCAGAGCGAAAGTTCGAAAATATTTATAATCAAAATCCCTTTGGCATAGTATAAACTGAAACATCACATCTTATCTTATCATATCAGAACCAATACTATGTTTAACCCCCGTGGTAGAGTTGTGCAAACAGAATCTCATGAGTAATGCAGAACAAATAACTGAGGTAGTTCAAATTTCTTTTCAAAATCAAATATGTATATTTTCCAAAAATAACCTCAGCTCATTTTATTTTAATGCAAAGTCTAGCATAGGAACCTCGCTTACCTGGACTTCTTAGCTTTTCCGAAATTTTCTCAAAATGCCGAACAATTATTAATTGTCACCTATAAAAGTCACGTAATTTCCGTAAATTTTCCATCAACCACGCATTTCGATATTTAAACTTAAAATGCTAAAAGAACCTATTTTTAAAACCTCAAAACCTAAAATTCTCATAATACCTAAAATACCATCATTTTCTGAGACCATCAATATCCACTTAATCGAATTCGTACTGAAGAAGAAAATTTATAGAATAAATATTATGATAATTATAGAACTCAATAAAAATTAATAGTCAAAATATCTAAAATGCCAACAATATTTAATATTTTATAAATAAAAAGAATACATTAGTTACTAAAATTTTCCATAAAAACAGTCATGAAAAACTCTTCTCTTAAAAAAAA
>QEOW01000614.1:364011-389243 GCA_003123825.1 Juglans hindsii
TATATATATATATATATATATATATATATATATATATATATGTATGTTGTATATATGAAAGGATCCTACAAGAAAAACGAGCATTTATAACGAGTTATTTACGAAGAAAATGATGCTCATTTGTGGCAAAAATATACTAATTCTAACAGAAAATAGTCATTTTAACAAGGAATAACAATTTTCTTGTAGTGAATTAATTAACTAAATATAAGGTTCACAAACCTTGGAATTTACACACACTTAGGCAAAGAGAGGCAGGACATATTGGTTGGGGTAATGATACACCTATAACTATTTTATAACTAGTTTACATTTATTTTAAATCAACCAATGTAATTGTGACACTTCATTTAAAAATAATTTTAATTTTACTTAACTATTCTTCATTTTAAGTAGAGTATTAAACTACTAGTTGTAGACTAATTAATTATATAAAGTTTATCATTTTCCTATTGGTAATGCTTTGAATATTATACTATATATAAGCTTTAGGCAGGGTTACACCAGTTACATCCTTTTATGGTAAAAAAGGAATTTTGGTAATACTGCAAGCCTATTTTAATTAAAATAGAATATCGATGGACTAGAGAAGAATGAGAGAATTCGGAATGTTATAACTTAATAAATCAAATGAATATACCCAAAATCCCAATATTAGTCCAATTATATATAATAATAAGCTTTTGTTTATTAAGCTCATGTATTTTACGAGTTAATTATTTCATTACTGCTGCTATCATCAGCTACATGCATTCTCAAAACTCCCAAAAACTTAATTTTGATATACAATGAATCTAAAATACAAGAATTAGATTAGGCATATTGTAGTACAGTTCCGCTTTGGAGCGGTACTGTTCATTTTATGTATTAGATCAGCCACCAATTAAATTTTGATATGTCACATTATACACTATAACACAATGCGTCTCACTATATCAGAATAGCCTCCCATACCCTAAGTCAAATGTATACCCGTTGCACAGCCATTGCATTCGCTGCTCTTCCTACATGCCCAGCCGCCCACGCCACAAACTACCAATAGCCATTCCGACGCCAGCAGCAGCCACCCACAATCATTCAGACTCCAACGACAAGCAGCTCGATGCCACCCACAACCATTTCGTCGACACTCGTAGCCACCACAGAGTCCGACAGCCGCCATGCAGTTCGACGCGACACCATTGTCAACCTCCATGGTATTTTTGCAATTCGTTTTGCTCTGTTTTTGCATAAATACCGTCGACCTCCATAGGATTTTTTTCAAGCTTTGCTAATCCATTTGCTTAGATAAAGAACAAAGAACAAGAAAAATCCTATTTCTGTTTGAGATTTGTTTGCACAACCATTGCTCAAGAAATTTTCCACGTCCTTGCCATTGCACAACCATTTGCACAGCCATTGCTCTGTATTTTTCATGATCTGTATATAAATTTTATTTTAAGTATATTTTGTTTGAGCAGAAAATTTTGGTTTGTATTCACATGCTTAAATTTGAGTAGTCACATTTTTTTTTTTGTGAAAATTTTGTGGAGTGACTTTTGCAAGGAAAACAGAAAGATTGATGATTTTTCCAAATTTAAAATGTACAAGCTATTTATTAAAAAAAAAAAGTGAATCACATTATAAAAAAAAGTGTGACAAAAATTACTTTTTTTGTCTTCTGATTCATTTTTTTAATTGAATTGTGGAGCCGAATTTGTTTCCAGCTGTTTCCATTTTTAGAAAAGCATCATATCTTAGTTAATAAAATTAGAATGGTCGGCAAGTATTGAATGTATTTTTTTTTTTTGTATTGAAGGATCGTATATCGAGTTGGGATAGTGATGAAGTTGAGATAACAATGAGTAGCAATTGTCTAGAAGTTGGAGATGTAGGTGTTGAGGCCGAAATTATGGAAGAAGAACGTGATGGAAATGAGACTACAAATGTGGAAGAAGAATGTAATGTGGATGTGGAAGAACGGGTGAATATGATTTCTTCTTCCACTAATGGTCCTAAAGAGCCATTTATTGGTATGACATTTGATGATGTAGAAGACGCCCAGGCATTTTACAAGGCGTATGCAAGACGAAGAGGTTTTTCAATGCAGACCAACCATACAAGATTTTCAAAAGAAGAGAAAAAATTAATTGCGATAGACTATGTTTGCTCAAGAGAAGGATCTCGGCGTGAAAGTCGCAAACAAAAGGAACGAACAATTCCTGAATCTGTTGAGACAAAAATTGGCTGTAAAGCAATAATGGCAATAAGGAAAAATGGTGAACAGTGGACAGTATCCAAATTTGTGCGTGAGCATAACCATGAGCTACTCACACCAAGAAGTACTAGCTTGCTCCGTGGACATAGAGGAGTGACACGTGCTCAAAAGAAGCTTATTCTTACTTTGAATGAGTCTGGTGCACCGACAAGAAAGATAATGTAGGTACTGAGTAAAGAATCAGGTGGTGACTTTAATGTCGGTTGCATTGGCAAGGATGTAGAAAATTTCATAAGAAACAAAAGAAGAAAATTATTTGAAAAGGGAGATGCACAATGGTTATATGCTTACTTTTTAGATAGACAATGTAAGGAACCTGGGTTTGTGTACTCTATGCAAGTTGATGAGAATGGGTGTATGAGAAGTTTTTGGGTAGATGCAAGGTCAAGGGCTGCGTACCAATACTTTGGAGATGTTGTGACTTTTGATGCCATGTATTTGACAAACATTTATAAGTTGCCATTTGTGCCATTTTCTGAAGTTAACCATCATTACCAAACTATAATGTTTGGTTGTGCCTTATTAATTAATGAAACTGCAGAATCTTATACATGGTTATTGAGAACATGGCAAGAGGCAATGCTTGGGAAGGCTCCTCAAACTATAATTACCGATGACGACAAGGCGATGGCCAAGGCCATTGTAGAGGTACTCCCAAATACAACTCTTAGGTTGTGCTTGTGGCATATGTTACAAAAATTTTCAGAACATTTAGTCCATATATATAACAAATTTCCAGAATTTGGAGGAGATTTTCGTCATTGTATCCATCAAACAATCACGACTGATGAGTTTGAAGAAGAGTGGAGCTCAATATTGCTCAAGTATGGGCTGGTAGATAACACTTGGCTGCAAAATCTTTACAACTGGCGTGATATGTGGGTTCCAGCTTACTTGCGAAGCACATTTTGTGTCGATATATCAACAACTCAAAGAAGTGAAAGTATGAATAAGTCTTTTAAGGATTATGTTCGTTCAAGCACTATGTTGAGTGACTTTGTGCATCAATATGAGAAGACCTTAGATGTACGTTACTTTAAAGAGAAACAAAAGGATATGCGAACAAAATCTACACGGACAATACTGAAGACGTGTAACAAAATTGAAGAAGAGGCGGCCTTAATCTATACAAGGAAGTCTTTTATAATTTTTCAAGATGACATTTTTAATAGCCAACGATACAAGTCAACCAAATTTCAAAGGGATGGTGAAAGCAAGACATATGGAGTGATACCTCATGGTAAAGAAACTCCTATCTATTATGTGACATTATAGAGTGGACAAGAGAAGGCAAAATGCACATGCCACATGTAAGAGTTTATGGAAATTATTTGTAGGCATATTTTTTTGACAGAAAATCTAAATTAGATATGTTGCCACAACATTATATTCTAGAGAGATGGGCAGTCAATGCTAAGAGTCGAGCCATTCTTGAAATACCAACTTCTGAAGCACATGTAACAACAGAGGATGATCCTGCTATGAGAAAAGTAAGTTAACGATGCAATTTTATGAGATTTCAGAACTTGGCTCATAGTCAATATAAAAATTCAACCACCTCTCTCTTGCCTTAGACAAAGTCCACAAAGAGTTGCTTTTAATTGAAAAAATTGTGGATTTAAATTTAGAAGGTGGAGATCCCTCAACCAATGATCCTGAAATGTCAAAAAGTTAAGTTATATCAAATTTTTCACAAACAATACAGGATTCCCCACGGGTGCCAACAAAAGGATGACCAAAATCTTTGAGGACAAAGAATCCAAAAGAGACTCAACCAGCAAAGAAAATACATTGTAGCATTTGCAAGCAAAAGGGACATGCTAAGAATAACTGTCCTTCAGTGAGATATACAGTCAATGCAATTTTTCTTAGTTGTTTACGTTTAAATCAATGTGTTTCTTATTTCTTGTGTTTTATTGTGTTTTGTTTTAGGGATCTTGGGCATACGATTGACAACATATCCCAGAATTTGGATCTTTAGTTTTACTTTAGTTGTACATTGTATGTATTATTTGTATTGATTTCATTTTTATGTTATGGTAATAATTTTTTAACAACTATAATTGACTTTATTCAATATGTTACAGTGAATCATTGTTGGAGTGAAATGGAAGACAAGTATTTGTCTTATGTTACGGTGAATGAAGAAGGATGTATTGAATGGAGACTTTTTTTTGTGTTATTTTGTATTATTGTGGAGTGAATGAGATGGAGACTTTTTTTGTGTTATTTTGTATTATTGTGGAGACCAGTGGAGTGAATGAGATGGAGACTTTTTTTTGTGTTATTTTGTATTATTGGGGAGTGAATGAGATTTTATGTTTTTTATGTTTTATTGAACCCTATTTTATGACATTAAATCCTTGTGTGAAATATTGTAGCCTGTCATATTGAAGAGTATTTTGATGAGATCATAGCAATTAGAAAGCACTAAGGAATTGGCATCCATGAATTGCAAAAGAACGTGCCAAAAGAATTGCAAAAGAGACTGATATTGTCTTCCAATGAGATAGAAATTGACATAATGATTACATGAGTCTTAGCAATGACTGTCGTCCATCACCATACAAAAAGTGCTCACAACATTAAATAAAGTGACTTAATGATTACATGAGTCTGAGCAATGACTGACATACATTCTTTTTTCCTGGATACATAAAACTTACAGCAAAAATCACAATAAAAAAAACCATGATAAGAACAATGCTTTCAAGGTTCACTTGTAATTCTTCTACATTGGCTTGTAATTTGGCTTCTTTGATCTTTACATGTTCATGATGTATCCTATCGTTCCTTCGTTGAGCTAACTCCAATGTCATTTTACAACATGTTTTACTCAATATGAAGATCAATACGTAGCTTCAATGGAATGTCACACTAGCAAAAAGGTCTTTCAAAACTAGCCACATCTTTCCCTCTTGCATTCCAAGAACTTGAACCGGAATGAGAAGTTGAATTATTCATTTGCTGAAATATATATAAAAGATGTTATAAGCATGTTACATGTTATAGAGATAGATAAAATATGTACAAGCATTAACTCCCTGTCTTACATCTTATTCTTTGTTGGAGAACTAACATAGAGAATAACAACCTTATGGCTGATTTGAATATCAAGTATCAACCATGAAGATACCAACTTAAAATATGAGAATATGAGCTTTACCAGTTTCCAAATCAGATAGGGAGCAGCTCTATCACATGATTTTTGCACTCAAATATTAAAGTAATAATTGATTTTTGCACTCATTTTTGTTGAACAAGTTGAAGGTAGGGAGCTAGAGGATTGGATTACTGAATGAGAATGGGACAATGATTTGGAGCAATGGGAATAGGTATGATGGGTTTTGGGATGATGGGTTGCCAAAAGGTAATTGGACTTTTAGGTGGTTGGATGGGAGTTTTTATGTGGGGATTTGTATCTTTTGATTTTTCATTGACTTGTACTGCCTATATAATGAATACACAATATACTGGTTTGGTGTGTTGGCCAAAACTATTTTTCTGCAAATTTGTTCATGGTATCAGGGCTGTACTCAGCTCAATCTCATACATCCTGGTTCAATGGCTTCTCCAAATACTACTTCTGCTGCTCCTTTTGTTTTTCCATCCTTTACCCAATTAACTGGGGTCAAACTTGATGGAAACAACTACTTACAATGGCTATCTCAACTGGTTCTTGTTATGAGAAGTCATGACATGATGGGTATTGTGGATGGTTCTGAACCTTATCCTACCACTTTGATCTCTGATGCTCAAGGTAAAGAGGTTCCTAATTTAGCTTATGCTCTATGGATAAAGAAGGATCAGTTCATTCTTGGATGGATCAATAGGACCCTATCTAAATCAGTGCTTTCCACAGCTTATGGATTGCAAACTTCTCACTAAGTGCGGATTGCCCTTGCTAGTCAATTTGCATCACAGTCTAGATCTTGTGTCTCTCACCTAAAGAGACAATTGCAGTGCCTTTCTCAAGGCACCAACTCATGTTCTGAATATCTGCAAAGTGTTAAAAGTCCTAGCAGACCAACTTGCTACAATTGGCAAACCCATTGAGGATGAGAACTTAATTTCCTTCATTATTAGTGGCCTTAATCCTTCCTTCAATGGATTTATCACTTCTTTCTCTCTTGCAACAAGAGACAACCCTCTAACATTTCTTGACTTTCAAGATGAGTTACTTAGTCATGAAATGCTCCTCAAACAACAAACTCCTTCTCCAGATCCAACAAACTTTGCTCTATTTATTCCAAAGTCCAACTCCCCACAACAAAATAGATTTCCTTCATGTAATGGAGCACCCCACTTCCACAAGAAAGGCAAAAATCCTCACACATACAATTACCCCCCAAGAAATGGGCCCTCTAACCCCTCTGTAGGTTCAACACCTAAGCCACCACAGCAAAACAATGACCAAAACTTAAGCAACACCACAGGCCATCGTGTCAAATTTGTGGAAAAACCAGCCATATAGCTATTGATTGCTTCCATAGGATGGATTATTCCTATCAAGGAAGGCATCCTCCATCTCAGCTCACTACCATGGTGACTCATACCAACCAAGCATTGGAAGAACAACCTTGGTATGCTGATAGTGGTGCCAATGCGCACATCACCAATGACTTGGAGAACTTGACCATCCAGCAACCTTTTCAAGGACATGACACAGTTACAGTTGGCGATGGAGCTGGAATTCACATCCAAAACACTGGTTCTTCAATCATTCATTTAGCTAGATCTCATTTTCATCTTAAAAATGTGTTGCATTGTCCGCAGGCCTCAACCAACTTGCTATCTATTAATAAATTCTATTATGATAATAATTGTTATTTTGTCCTAATCTCCTCTCATTTTTTTTGTGAAGGACAATCAGACCAGAGCCATACTCTTGGAAGGCAAAGTTGAGAATGGGTTGTACCCCTTGCGGTTTCAAGGATCTTCCTTCAAAAATAAACATGTGTTTATTGGCTTTATTGGATTAAAGACCACTCTTCCTATGTGGCATTTTAGACTAGTGCATTCATCATTTGTACTAGTCTCTCGAATAATAAAAGATTATCATTTACCATTCTTTCATACAAATGATAATGAGCAACCCTTTTGTGATTCATGTCAGCTTGGTAAGAGTAAAAATTTTCCATTTTATGCCTCTCACAGAATCTCTACTGCTCCTTTAGAACTTATTCATACAGATTTATGGACATCGCCTATCTCTTCTGTTAGTGGCTGCACGTACTACATAATATTTGTGGATGACTTTTCATGCTACACTTGGTTTTATCCTCTTCGTACTAAAGTAAAAACCTATTAGTATATTGTTAAGTTCAAGACTCTTGTGGAAACCAAATTCTCCTGTAAAATCAAAAAGTTGCAAACTGATGGAGGAGGGGAGTACAATTCACTTCAGTTTCAATCATTTTTGACCCAAAATGGCATTATGCATCGTAAATCTTGCCCACACACTTCACAACAAAATGGATTGGCTGAAAGAAAACTCCTTCATATCCTTGAAACGGGCCTCAGTCTTCTTGCCCATTCAGGCCTTTCACACACCTATTAGGTTGATGCCTTCATCACCTCTGTTTATATCATCAACAGGTTGCCTATTGCTGTCCTTACTCACAAATCCCCGTATGAAAAACTCTTCAAAATGGCACCGAATTATTCTATATTCAGGGTCTTTGGTTGTAAATGTTTCCCTATACTTCAGCCTTACACCACTCACAAGTTAGAATATCGGTCCAAAATCTGTATTTTTCTTTGCTACAGTCCTGCTGGCTATCGTTGTCTTGATCCATTTTCTGGTCGAGTTTATCTCTCTAGGCATGTCGTTTTTTATGAAAGATCCTTTCCAGCAAAGGAGCATGCTACATTGCAACTGCCATCCAGGATTAATGCTGCTACTAATCATCCTTTTCAACTCTCAGTAAGTTTTCCTTCTCCTAATCCATTTACACTTGCTTCTAAAAATTCTAGCACTACTCCTATGTTACCTGTCTCTGCTGACACCCATAACTCTTAGTCTCTGAGTCCCTCATTGTCTCTTGAACCTTCCCCACCTAACTTAGCCCCTACATATGCTACTTTTGACCCATTACCTCATCTTGTCACCAATTCTTCTCCTCCCTTATCTGAACCAGCAGTTGAGGTCCCAAGTTCTCATCCAATGCAAACCAGGTCCCGTACTGGTTCTCTTCAACCCAGATCCTTCCCAGATTTCCAGCTTCATTACTCCATTAGATATCCTCTTCTTGCATTACAAGCTCAATTATCACCAGTTGAACCTACTTGTTTCTCCAAGGCCATTGTTGATCCATGCTGGAAAGATGCCATGTCTCAAGAATTTGTAGCTCTTCTCTCCAATGAAACATGGACACTTTGTCCACGACCACCCCATCAAAATGTTATCAGAAATAAGTGGATTTACAGGATCGAACAGCACTCCAATGGGTCCATAGACAGGTTCAAATCACGCTTAGTTGCTAAGGGCTTTAAGCAACAACTTGGCATTGACTACACAGATATGTTTAGTCTAGTTGTTAAAGCATCTACCATTCGCATTGTGTTGGCACTAGCAATACAGTTTCATTGGCCCATTAGACAACTTGATGTGTCTAATGCTTTCCTACATGGAACCTTAATGGAAGAAGTGTTCATGGAACAACCTCAAGAGTTTGTTGATGCTCAACACCCAGATTATGTTTGCAAACTTCATAAAGCAATCTATGGTCTAAAACAGGCCCCAAGAGCTTGGTTTCACTGCTTATCTTCCTCATTGCTTGATCTCGGGTTCACAGCATCCTTGGTTGACACCTCTTTGTTTGTTTTTATTCTAGGGGACATCAAGGTCTTCATGCTCATATATATGGATGACATAATTGTTACTGGTACCCATAACTCTGTTATTTCCTCTCTGATTTCTCAATTGCAGCAAAGGTTTCCCCTCAAGGACTTGGGGTCACTTAGCTACTTCCTTGGCATTCAGGCCACACGATCAACCACTGGCCTGCACCTCTGTCAATCTAAATACATTCAAGATCTCTTGCACCATACTTGCATGATTGGAGCCAAACCAGCCAGCTCTCATTGCCCATCTAGTTCCAAGTTGTCCAAATATGATGGGGATGTGCTCCCTGACCCATCTGAATATCGTCAAGTGGTTGGATCCTTGCAATATTGCACATTGACACGACCCGACATTTCCTTTTCAGTCAACCAACTTTTTCAACATATGCATTGCCCCTTAACTACCCATTGGTTAGCTGTTAAGCATGTTCTAAGGTACCTGAAACGCTCTAGTGATCATGGTCTATTTTACTCTCCTGGTAGTCTTCATCTTCAAGCCTTTTGTGACTTTGACTGGGCAGGGAATCTGGATGACCGACGTTCTATTTCTGGATTTGGTATTTTTCTTGGCAACTCTTTAGTCTCTTGGAGTGCCAAGAAGCAGGTGGTGGTGTCTCGGTCCAGCACAAAAGCTGAGTACCGAGCTATGGCCATCACCACTGCTGAATTGTTTTGGCTTCGCATGCTTTTTAAGGATCTTCATAGCCCTCTCCTACAACCCCTTATACTTTGGTGTGACAATGTTAGTGCCCTGGCCCTTGCCTCTTTTCCGGTGTTTCATGCTCGCACTAAACATATAGATGTCGACTATCACTTTATTTGTGAAAAAGTATTGAATGGTGACATTCTTCTAAAGGTTATTTCAACTAATGATCAATTGACTGATATTTTCACTAAGGGTCTCTCCTTTGCTAGATTCTCTCTTCTCAAGTCCAAGCTCTTGGTTCAATCTCTTCCCATTCGCTTGCGGGAGGATGTTAAAGTATCTAGTAGAACCACATCAGACCCCTCAAGATCCAGCTCTACAGATCGTGCACAGAATGAGTGCCCAAGAAGTATCATCACCAATATGGCAAGAGCACCTCTCCAAGATCATGACAGCAAGCCTCCAGACAGCTAGCCTTACAAATATGGAAGCTCACATTTAAGGAAAGCCTTTGCAACAATCATGGATCCTACAATATCTGCTGTATAATTCTGTAATCCCATAGATTCAGCAAATCAATCTTATTTATGTTAATTGTATCTTTTGATTTTTTATTGACTTGTACTGCCTATATAATGAATACACAATATACTGGTTTGGTGTGTTGGCCAAAACCATTTTTCTGCAACTTTGTTCAAGCATCAATTAATGTTCAAACTCTAAAATTTAATTAGAGGGAGCTAGCTAGAGATAAACAATATAATAAGTGGGTTTAACATTTATTAATTGCCACATATATAAATCTTAATTAATTGGGGTATTATTCAATGCCTATTAATAACTATTATAAAACCCGCTTTATATAAATTAGTTTAGACGCAATTAGTTTCTTCGCGTAATCAATCCCCGTATGAAATGGAAACTGAAGTGCATATATATATATATATATAAAAGATGATCAACTACACTAATTATTACCAGAGCTCTTAAAAGAGAACTTAATTAGATAACCAATTAACAATTGGGTCGATTGAGTTTCATATATATACAACGATCAGCTTTATCTAAGTGGGAAACCGTATTTGCCTATTTTTTCCTTAGGAAGCTAAAGTAATCTACTAATTACTTTTTATGATTCATCTTAATTAAATTAATTGCTAAGTACATGATTTATTAAAGTTTTACATCAAAACATATGGTTCTGCGCGCCTCATGAATTGATGCTGTTTATATTTATTAATACATAATGATATTTAACGACAAACTATATATAGTGGATGCAGTGAATTTATAAAGTACTAAATCGGCCTGAATTTGCATGTAAAATATCACTTCCAAACCTGTACTGAGTTCTTAAGCTGTGTACTCAGTACTGAGTACTTTCAAGTTGCCTCTTAAGTTGTGTACTGAGATTTCTCAACTGCTAGCCAGATTTTGGTGGGGTCACTTGACAAATCAGAACAAGATTCAATAGAAACAGTGGAGTAGGGTCAGTTTACCTACGGATCATGGAGGTATGTAGTTTCGAGATTTGGTTAGCTTTAACCAGGCTTTATTAGCAAAACAATATTGGAGACTTTAGACCAAGCCTTCTTCTCTGGTTGCTAGAATAATGAAAGATAAATGTTATAAATTTGGGGATATTCTTAAGTGCAAAAACTGGGGATGCTTCTTCTCTGATTTGGAGGGAGTATTAATGGTGCTGCGGGGTTAGTGAAGGATGGCATGCGGTGTGTGTAATAGTCAAAAACTAAGGATTTGGTTGGACAAGTGGCTGCCAATCCCTAATACTCATATGGTTCAGTCTCCTGTTCATTGTTTGCAGAGGGAGGATACAGTGGATAAACTACTTCAGCCTAGAGGTTCTTGGAATGAACCTCTCATTGATGAGGTCTTTTCTGTGGAGGAGGCAGTCGTGATTAAAAGCTTGACTGTGAGTAGGAGAGGTTCTGAGGATAAGTTGTATTGGGGTCCTACTAGCATTGGGTTGTTTTCTGTAAGATCAGCTTACCATCTGCAGTGCCAGAGACAACAAGAGTCAATGGGTGAGTGTTTTGACCAGCAACAGTTTACCAAGTTAGGGAAACAGAAATGGGCTTTAAAGGTACCAAATGCTGTTAAAGTTTTTATGTGGAGGGCTGTAAGTTAGGCTCTCCCAACTAGAAGTAACCTGTACAGAAGGAAGATTACTGAGAATGAAGCTTGTCTTATCTGCAAACAGCAAGCTGAGACTAGTGTATGGTCAGATTCAAAAAGTTTTCTCCAGAAAGCTAAGACTTTTGAGACTGATTTTATATTCACTTGGGAGCAGCTGACTGCATGTCTAGCAGTTTCTGAACTGGAACTTTCGGCTTGTGTTTTTAGGAAGCTGTGGCTGAGAAGAAAGAGGTGGGTGTTTGATGATCTCTTTGATAGTCCAAAGAAACTGTGGCAGGGTGCAAGAATAGAACTGGTAGAATTCCAAGCAACTCAAGTTTTAGTTCTTATACCTAGTGAAGGTTAGAAAACAAAGAAGAAGATTGGCAAAGTGGTGCAGACCAGAAGGGGATTAGATAAAAGCAAATTGGGATGCAGCTTTTCTTGAAAGCAGTAAGAGGATGGGAGGGGGTTGTGTCTTTAGAGATCACAAAGGGGATTTACTAGCGGCAGCAGCTTGGTCCAGATGTTTTATTGGTTCTCCTTTGCAGGCTGAAGCAGTTACTTTAGAGAGGGCTACCGAATTATCTGTTGAGCTGGGGTTTCAAAAGGTGGTGTTTGAAGGTGATTCCTTGACTTTGGTTAATGATATTCTGTGTAAAGCTGAGACTTGTTCATGGTATGGTCAAATTGTGAAAGACTTGAAGCGGGTATTTGGACAACCAGCAAGAAGGAAGATCCAGTTTGTTCATCGACAGGGAAACCAGGTTGCTCACAATCTACCCAAGTTGGCCTTACAAAGCGATGAGGAAGTTGTATGGATTGAAGAGGGACCTTCTGAAATTCTGCAATATGGTGTCCATGATAGAACATTTTCGATTATTTGATTAATGAGATGAATGTTATCTTTCAAAAAAAAAAAAAAAAAAACATGTGACATAAATTGGCCAATAATGGTCTTGCAGTCTGAAGATAGATAATATTTGCGCCACCTTCTTATATATGAGGGATGTTTGGGGATCAAGACGTACTACCTGGCCATTATATTCATTTGCATCCACCCATATAATAATAATAAAAAAAACACTAATTAATTGGAAGACCAAAATGATCATCCCAGTAGGAAAACTTGAGTAAAGTATATATAACTAATTTCTCTTTATCCTAAAGATTTGTACGTCTTAATTAGTATGATCATATTTTGAGAGTATTATCTTATAATTCTTACCAAAATTAATAAAGATTATATTACAAACTAAATAAGAATTTTGGGCAAGAAAATAAAACCAGTGAAGTACATCATGATGATCAGACATTGGATATTATATATATGATGGCAATTAATAAGATGGTTGATGTAGGACCAAGAACTTCAAGACAGTCTGGAAGTAGTAGTACTTAATTAACTGAATTGGGTTAGTAGTTATTAATTAAGTGTAATTGGAAATTATTAATACTGTGGATGAGAGATATACAAAAATAGCTTTATATACATGAGATATTAATCAAATCATGTGGTTTTTCTCTAAGCAATATTGAATTATATATTACTAGCCCAAGTAAAAAAGGAGCTCAGAAATGGGGAAAAACATGATAAGGTGACCTTGATAATTTGAAGTAAATGTCATACTTTGAAAGATAAACATAAAAGGAAAGGTTAAAAACATTAAAAAGTTTTAAGGATTAAAGGGTTTGCATTAATGCTACATAGTACTTATTATTAGGGTTTTTAGATCCAATATTAGAACGTGCATGTAGTTATTTTCTAATCATAGTACAAAGGATTTTCAAGTTAAACAGATCATGATATTCATATTTTCTCTTATTAATTGCTTTTAGAATTTGTTGCTAATTAAACTAGTAAATTAATGAGATGGTTTTGGCCATTTGCAAACTCTCTTCACACTAAATTAGGGTTGCTAATTAAACTAAGAAAGAATTCTAATAACCCAACTACCCTATTTAAAATCAATATGAACTATATATAAAATTCAGAAACCAAAAATAACTCATTACTGCCATGAAAGCATCAACCCTAAAAATGTTCTGCATGCCATTGAAACAGAGTGTTGCCTTCATCCATGTTGCCCGGATATATATGTTGAAGATTAATGGGCAGTAGAATGTTTATGGGTCTCACAATCTTAGTGAGTCACTAATTATCACAGAAAACCAAAAGCAAATCACAGAAACTTCAACTCATAATGCATGGTCTTTAGATACGCATATTGATCCTTACACTCAGTTTGATTCCTTCGATTCTCTACCCTACCCTACTGCAGCCCCATATATAGCAAGTAAACCAGGGCCTAGCTTGGACAGTGATAGATCATGCACACAGATCTCCATAATCTTGAAATGACAATTATAACTATATATCATGATGAATATGCAGAATATAAAGCCATTTTTGTGCAACTTTTTGGGTGATATTATTGAAGACGTGTTAAATAGATGGACTGGAATATTTCTATATATATATATATATATGTATGTGTATGTATGTAGGCGTATGTATATATGCGATAGATAGTACAGGCCAGATTGAGGGTCCAAGTTGCAAGAGGTCTCTCGATCGTTAGGTTGATCCACCAAC
The DNA here is from genome assembly GCA_003123825.1 of Juglans hindsii. NCBI lineage: Eukaryota > Viridiplantae > Streptophyta > Magnoliopsida > Fagales > Juglandaceae > Juglans > Juglans hindsii. The sequence goes on from QEOW01000614.1 coordinate 378,493, forward strand.
AAGATCAGTAATGGGTGATTAATGCTGAAGCAAGACAACAATGGCAGGGACAGTATGGCAGGGACAACAATTTTCAATTATCATATGTATATGCATTGCCAGGGACAGGGATAATGTCCTTAAAATACCATATGTATATGTGGAATCAAGCAGGGCAGAAAAAAAGATGGTCGGAAGGAAAAACCAAAATTTCAGTATGCTATAATTGATGATCGCTGAGATTATCAAACCCCAGAAAAAGACCGAACGTGAAAGCTTCCTTTTGCTCACCTTTCATCTCAGTTTCTGTTCACATTTGTCAATCCATTCGTTGACAACTCAAGCAATTAGTTCCACATTCCACCTGTTACCGTTTCTTTGCCTTTCTGCATATGAGCCATGAAAACCCACGAAACATTCATATCGATCGAGGATTTGAAGAATCCAAGGATGGATCTAAAATGGAAACCCTCGAGAAAACGAAAAAATGGACAGCAAAAAATCACCTTTCCAGAATATATATTTTAAAGCTCATGCAGCTAGCATCATCAACATTCTCTTTCTCTTTAATTTCCAGCAATAAAATAATAAAACCCCATCTCCATCTCCAACAAGAAGCACCTGAAAAGATACTATTTCCCACCATAACAAATTTTTTGCAGAAGAATATTCACAGATCTGCAAAAGATAAGCACTGGTCCTTGAATGGTCTATAAGATTCTATGCAGTTTGCAAAAGATCATATAAAATACATACTGTAAACCCATTGATAGATTGCTTTAATGAAAAACAAAACAGGAAAAAAAAAAAGAAAAAGAAGAGAAAAGCCTAGAAAGAAAGAAATTAAGAAACCAATCTGACAGCAACAGATAGAAACAGAAAGTGCATGAAAACAAAAGATATATGTATATATATACCTGTTGAATGGCAGCTCGATCTGATTGGTGGGAGAAAATCCACTTTTGTAGAGTCGTTTCTTGCCGATGCAGCATCATCAAGATTCTCACTTTCAAAGAGCTTTGGCAGAGAGATTTTGCATCACCAACCGTGCTTTTCCATGTGAATCTTGAAGATGCCACACCCGCAAACAACTGACTGTCAATCTATCATCATGCACAAAGCCTAATTAACCGAAAATGTGGACTTTTATATCAAGAAAAGAAGCAGAAGTACATCCAAAATATTTCCATAGGAAGACCCTCGTCATGAAAAGCAGAAACAAAGCAAGAAAGAGTGCAAAAAAAGGAAAACAAAAGGACAAAATATGACATTTCACGTACAACTTAGCCCAAGGCCACGGGCATAAGATGAGGTGGCGGATAACCAGTGGCTGGAACAAAAAGTACTACTTGAGGGGTACCCCGAGAAGAATCTACAGTTTCTAACTCTACCATAGAAACAAAACTTTCAATTATCGAATAAGGACCTCTTGGAATAAAACAAAACCCTATTCATTATGTTTTGAACCCAAAGAAAAAAATTAATGTTACCAGCCATATCCAATAGATAAAAACTTTCCAATCATATGTTGATCAGATTTTTCCGATTAGATTCCGGCAAGAACAACAGTTTAAAAGCGAAGGGAGTAAGGTTCGGGCTCAGGAAAGAAGACCCATTTGGTATTATAACTTTCCATGCCAGATTACAGAGAGGAGACCAACAGAGAAAAAAAGTTAGTAAAATGAAGGGAAAAAAAAAAAAAAAAACAAAAGTGAGAAGCAGAACCCGATGGAGTTCAATTAAAGAAACACATACATATGGGATGGGGGAAGGGAAACAAATAAATATAAGCAATAAAAATGAGCAGAATACGGAGGAGAAATAAGCATATAAGTCTGAGATCTGTCTCTAGGTTCAAGTCCTCAGAGAGAGATCAGAGAGAGAGAGAGAGATCAGCTCATAGCTAGGGACGAAAACAATGGAGGGATTAGTGACTGTAGTAGGAGGGAGATATATATATATATATATATATATATATATATATATATATATATATATATATATCATGGCCGGGCCGAAGTTTTATTGGCAGTCTTATGAGTTTATACCATATATCTTAATATTTTTAATATTGGTAGATGCTTAGCTGTTCTTTACTGCCCCAATATGGGCGCAGTTTAAACATCGCCATCTTCGGCCAAAACCCTAGCGAGTCTTACTTTGGGTGGTGGGGGCGATGATCAACTAATTAAGGGCATTCTCTTATGTTTATTATCGGCTTTCGATCATATATACTTTCTTTTTATTTTTCAAATTTCTTTTCTTTTCAATTATATTTCTTCTTCTGATCAATCTCCAACTTAGTTTTTTCTTTTCAGAATTAAAACTACATCTCTTATAAATTACTAGTTCTAAACTATGTTTTAAATTCAATATCATAGTGTGAAACATTGATGTACGTAATTGGTTTACTTAATTTATTACGTACACATGCCACAAAGATATATGGTTTGATCTGGTTTCACCAACAACTGGACATACTAATAGCACATGACCTAGCCTCTTTGTGTTCCACAATTACCGGTCTTTTCATCGGCCACCAGCCTGGTCATAACTCTACTTGTGGGTCAAGTTCAAACTCACATGCAACTAATTAGCTGCAAGATAATTGATCAAAATGGTAAATAGAGAAGGTTCCTTTTTTTCTGTTTGATGCATGCGTGCATGGTACTCATCAATTAACTATGTGAGTGTCATGAATAAACGACATCATAGAAAATGATCTTTATCTGAGAAAGGGAATCCATAAATTAGAAAATAGAATAGTACCAATTACATGTGTCCACACTATAAGAAAAATGAGCATTTGTGATGGATTATTTGCGATAAAAATGATTATATACGATGAAAACAGACTCATTTTAACAGAAAATAGTCATTTTAGTAAGAAATAATTGACTACAAATAAACAGTTTTCTTGTAGTGCGTATGAAATACAGAACTAGGAGAGTGTTCTTTGCCTTTTTTATTTTTATTTTTTGGAAATGATGAATTAGGGTAGTTTTAGTTTGCTGCTTGTCTACATTATAACATTTCTAACACACACATACATAGACACACACACATAGCTGACACACAAGGAGCTCATTTTTTAAAGCTGAATTAAAGTTTTAGCTACAAATAAATTTCGTAAAAGCAAATTATTAATATAGTTTGATGTGATACATCAGATAGTAAAGTTACTTTTATTGTAAAGCAGATCTAACGTATCACATAAAATTACATTAGTTTTTGAGTTTACTGTTGTTAAATCTTTTTGCGTTTATAATTAATACTACTTGAGAATGCATCATTCCATCTTTGAGCATTGGGGTCTTTCTCCAATCTTTGTAGCAAATCGTTACTAATTAGTGGAAGAGTAATCACTTGTACCGAGTCTCATTCCAAGATCAATTTTGCAGTCCAAGTTTTCTGCTTGCTCTCTATCAAGTAGTACTACTGTTGCTAGAGCCTCCAGTTGCACTAAATTAACATTCTCAGTAACAAAATGATCACAATATATATGATGTTAATTAATAAGGATGGTGTACGCCCGTACGCCAAAACCTTATGGATTTTCTTTCTATGTATGACTTAGCTTAATTGGTCGAAGATTAATATTGCATGTTTTAGCAATTGCATGTTTTAGCAATATTCTGATTCTTACGCCCTGTTTAGAGAGTGAAAGTATTTCATGATCTCATCTCATCTAATCATTACAACTTTTTCAACTTTTACACAAAATATAATAAATAATTCAACTTTTTTAAATCTCAAAATAATAATATTCAAAAATAATATTTTATTCAATTTTTAATTTTCATCTCATCTCAACTCAACTCAACCCACTATCCGAACGGCACCTTAATAAACCATTAAAAATAAAGAGTTTCCATTTAAGCTAGCGTGTTAGTTAATTTCCGTATACAACGAGCATGTAGTAGTGTGCATGACCCATCTAAACAATTAATTAATCAATATTTATATAAATTAAAAATTAAAACACTACAACAGAATGTGTGTTTTGTGACAGAGAAAACTGTCACAAAAAATGGCAAACCGTCACTAAACATATTTGGTGATGGTTTGAAACCGTCACCATGACCGTCACCTAAAGTGCATCACAGAAAACATTTGGTGACGGTTTACTGTTCAACCGTCACAAAAAATATTTTTAGTGACGGTTGGAAGTGTTCCGTTCGGTACAACGTTCGAAAGTTCCTTTTTTTTGTGACGGTTATTAACTGTCACAGAAAATCACGTTCGGACGTAAAATCAAACGTTCGGACGTTATACCCGACCGATTGGCGTTCGAATGAGAGAAGTTGACGTTCGTTGGATATCGTGTTCGAACGTATAAAATTTACGTTCGAATGTTAATGCGTCCGAACGTTAATTACATTAAATGTTCGAATATTTGTTCGAACGTAAACGTAAATGTTCAAACGTAGCGCGTTTAATGTTCGGACGTTATTTCGAATGTAAACGAAGGAGCGTCCGAATGCAAGTTCTTTGTTCGAACGTTAGTCGCTTTACCGTTTGAACGGTTTGTTCGTTTTAGCGTGAGTATGTTCGAACGTATAGTTTAACATTCGAACGATTCAATTGTATTTACGTTCGAACGTTTGTTACAGTGTGAACCAACGTTCGAACGATTTTTATTTACATTCGAACGTACAGATCAGAAATACTAATTTCATAAAATTTAAAAACATAATACCAATTGTATCATATTACATACCCAATTAACAAGTAACAATGTCTTATAAAAGTACAAAATTAGATATTAAAACTAGTCAGAAATATTGATAAAATTTATTTCTTCTTTTTCCCTCGCCCACGGGGATTCTGTTGCAACGACATAACACGTTCCATTTGCACCATCATCTCCCGTTGCACTTGCTCTTGCACTTCATTGCGTATTCTTTCCTCCTGGTCTCTCTGTTGGTCCTGCAAACGCGTCTCTAAATGAGACTGTCGTTCTAAGAGAGACTCTAACTCTTGTTGTCTCGACCTCATATACTCATTCTCACGCCGTGCAGCTTCTAAATCTGCCGTAAGATTATTAATTTGTGAAGCCGATGAGGTTGAGGAGGATGAACATTTATGCTTGATAGATCGTCCCAAACCTCTTGCCATACTAGACTGCGGCCCGAGCACTTGCGTGAATATGTCTATGTCACTAGGAGAGGATTCCTCAGAAGCCGACTGCATCTCCAACATTTTGCTCTGCAATTTAAAAGGTAATGATCGTAAATAATTAGTAACGTATTAAAAGAAATAGAAATAAGAAATAAACTATTAAAATATTATATAAATAATTTATTTAACAAAATTAACACTGCTTACATAATTATCTGCAGCGACAGGATCCATCCACTCACTATGCTCATTAGTGTGAGCAGCAGCATAGACATGAATGAGGGAAAAGTTTTCAGGATCATCACGTTTCTAACAAAGCGAGAATATTAGCAATTTTAAAAAGATAATATTAGTACTTATCAGAAATAATATCAGGAAAATAAATGAATTCTATAATTTTTTAATTACCATTTTTTCAGCAAGACGGTGGAATGACCTTGAACCGGCACGATGGTGGACAGTCAGAACGGATCTATTCTGTGCATTTGTAGAACTCAAGTGCTACAAAATATATTAAAAATGTTAATTGTAATATGTATACATATAATATATAAAACGAATATGAATGTAAATAATTAAAAGATATAAATGTAAAATACCTGATAATCTGGAGATGCGAAAAGATCACAACACTTTCTCCAATCATCTAACTTCATCTGCTGAAAAGGAGACTGCGCAGCCTCTTCCAACGTCTCAAACTTCTTGAAGTGGTCATGACATCGTCCTTTGTGACGTCGGAATAGTGTAGCCATCAACTCATTCACGGTTCTCAAATCCTCGCTACGGCCAAAGTCGAGGTCGAATTCATCCTAATAAGGGAATCAGGTAAAAAATATAATATATTAATCTAGGTGAAAAAAATGTACTGAAAAGTAAACTCACCAGCACACGACTTCGAATGTGCTCCTTAATCTCATTCGGAACATCTCGCCATGAGCGCACATAAAATGGAGCATAAGCTCGAACTAATGTGCCAATATAGGAGGAAAGCGCTGCTGCACTATCATCCACTCCTCCAGTGGAATTATCAGGAATTGTGATCTTCAGTTTACCATGCCTTCTATTTTTTTCAAGAGAGATTCCACGTGTATAGCCACGACCGCGACGTGCAGATGCATCAACTACATGATAATAGATATACTATAATTATAATTATATAGTTATTGAGAAAAAAGTATTAACTATATATATAATTATCAACGACAATATTTCCTTACTGGTAGGTGTCGACTGGCTGTTGTTCTCTTCTGTGTTAGCTTGATCTTCAGGAACGGATTCCTCGAGTGGGAAGTCCTCAATGGGTTCAGGACTTGGACTTGGCGGAGGCACATTTCTTCGTTGTCGTTTTGGCGGCATTCTTGAAAATAATTAATTATATCAAAGAAAATTAATTAGAAGAAATTATGAAAATTCAAGATATTTTATAGTCACCTATATGAATAAAATATTTAGTACTTTTATTCTTCAGATGAATTTTCCATGCTTGTTTCAGAATCTCCATCAATAACATCTTCATCATCATCATGCACCTCTTCTTCATCATCTTTATCCACCTCCTGCCCGGATTCTGATTCGTCTTCATCTTCTGACTCGTCTTCTTCTTCTTCCTCCTCACTGACTTGAATTGAATGATCATTTAATACAGACGGGTCGAGATGTACGGGTGGGACATCATCTCTACACAAGGGGAGCAACTCGAGTGCACCGAGGTCAACAAACAAGTTAATACCCTCTCCATCTTCCTGGTATGCCTCAACAATCGGAGTGTCATCTTCATCTCCACTATTCTCGTAATCTGCACCCGTTCCTGCTTCATATATATTTCGAGGAACAAATTTTTGTACGACTCGCCAAGTTATCTCCCCACTATCTTCATCAGCACTTTTCATTGGATCAATCAAGTAATAGACTTGGGTAGCTTGACAAGCCAATACGAATGGATCATCTTCGTACCATTTAGATGCAGTATTGACACTCGTAAAGTGATTATCCCTATGTATCGAAACCCGACCACCGCCTAGATCCCACCAATCACATTTAAAGACATATGTTACAGACCCACCCAGATATTTCAATCCGATAATATCACGTATGACACCATAATAGTCAATATCATCTGTTCCATGACTCCCCTCGACCAACACACCACAATTTTGAGTCTTTCTATTACGTTCACGGTCCAAAGTATGGAATCTATAACCTCGAACCGTGCATGCAGTATATCGAAGTGCTCTATTTGAGGGACCACGGGCCAATGCATACAATTCAGAAGAAATTGATCCGGGATCACGAGCACGTTGTTCCAAAATCTATAAATTGAAATAGTATATATTTATTATTTCATTATCCAGAGTTAAAAATTTCACAATATAACATATATATAATTTTAGTTCATACACGTTCTTCAAACCATCCGGGAAATTCTTCCTCGTGTCTTGCCTCTATATTTTCTACGCCTTCCGTCCTAAGTTTGTCCATGTGGTCACTGTTATAACATGTTGCAAAAGAAGTATATTTTGAGCACAACAATTCTAATTAGTTTAAAGAAAACTATAATTATTCAAAGATATGAAATGACATACCTAAGATAATCATCAATCTCTCGGCAGTTATTTAGCACATACCACCGAACTTTACCCAACTCTCCATCAATTAAATCGTAACTTGTTTGTGCATCCAAGGGTCGTACATTCTGGGAAAACACTGATAGCTCACGAGGAGGCAGAGTAGCAAGATCAGCATTTCGCTCTTGACAATTAAATCGTGTCTCAACACCACGAAGATATAGAGAGCAAAATGTTAACCATTCATCGTGTATATAGGCCTCTGCTATTGAACCCTCGGCTTTGGCTTTATTCCCAACAGTGCGCTTCAATCGACCCAAATATCTTTCAACTGGATACATGCAACGGAACTGCACCGGTCCACCCAGAAGTACCTCTCGCGGTAAATGTATTGCTAAATGGACCATGACATCAAAAAATGATGGTAGAAAGATCTGCTCGAATTTATATAGTATAGTAGCAATGTCTTCTTCCAATTTCGACAACACATCTCAATTTACTACCCGAGCGCACAAATCCTTGAAAAACATACATAGTTCAGATATGGCCACACGTACATTAGATGTAAGCTTCCCACGAATTCCCACAGGTAATAACTTCTGCAAAAATACGTGACAATCATGACTTTTCAATCCATTGATTTTCCAATCATCAGGACTCACGCATCTACCAATATTTGAAGCATAACCATCTGGCAACTTCACACCTTGCAACCATTTGCAGAAATCCATCCTCTCCTCCCTCGTCATCGTAAAACATGCATGCGGCATGACCACCCTGTTGCCTTCCACCCGTAAATGCAGATTATGTTTAATTCTCATTCTCTCAAGATCTTTCCTCGTCTTGATCGTGTCTTTCGTCTTTTTGTTAATACTCATCAATGTACCCAGTATATTATCACAAATATTCTTCTCTATATGCATTACATCCAAACTATGTCGCAACTTGCATGACGACCAATACGGCAAGTCAAAAAAAATACTACGCTTTGTCCAATTCAATTCTGGTACGGCTCGTTTTCTCTTGTTCTTTCCCCGACCTTTGCCAAAATTGTTCGCTCTAACATGTTCCAGTTGTTCCACTATCTCTTCTCCAGATAACTCTTTTGGTGCAATCCTATCCTCTACTCTCCCATCAAACTTGGCACATTCTCTTCTCCATGCATGATTTGCTGGTAAATAACGTCGATGACCCATGAAACACAACTTCTGAGAAAATTTTAGCCACTCACTAGCAGTTTCTTTATTACACGTCGGACACGCTAACTTCCCTTTCGTACTCCAGCCGGAAAGATTCCCATACGCCGGAAAATCATTTATGGTCCACATTACCGCAGCATGCATCTGAAAAGATGTCGACTTAGATGCATCATAAGTTCTAACCCCTGTTTCCCATAACTCTTTCAGCTCTTCAATCAACGGCTGCATGAATACGTCAATATCATTCCCAGGTGATCTAGGGCCAGGGATGAGTAAAGTTAACAAAAAGTTTGGCGCCTTCATGCACCTCCATGGTGGAAGATTGTACGGAATCAATACCACGGGCCAAGTGCTATAACTTGTACTCATATTCCCAAAAGGGTTGAATCCATCGGTTGTGAGTCCCAGGCGCACGTTCCGAGCTTCTAACCCGAACTCTGGATACTGATTATCGAAAGACTGCCACGCAAGTGAATCAGCTGGATGCCTCATATACCCGTCATTCTTAACTCTTTTCTCCTCGTGCCACCTCATATCATGAGCTGTTTTCTTACACATATATAGTCTTTGCAACCTAGGTTTCAAGGGAAAATACCGCAACACCTTAACCGGGACGTTTTTCTTACCTTTCCACCTCGACTCTCCACATACAGGACATGCTTGTTTCTCCTCGTTCTCCTTCCAGAACAATACACAATCATTCTTGCATGCATGTATGGACTTGTACTCAAATCCTAATCCCTTTCTCAACTGCTTCGCTTCATAAAAGTTCTTAGGCAATGCAGACCCTTCGGGAAGCACCTCGTTAAATAAGTCCAATACCATGTTTATTGCTTTCGTCGACATCCCACACAATGATTTAATGTGAAGCAACCGCACAATAAACGACATTTTGGAATGTTTTGTACAACCTGGGTAAAGCTCGCTCTTTGCATCTTCCCACAGTGAAGGGAAATTATTACAATCAGTCCCTGATCCACCAGTTGAGGCATTGTCGTTAACCTCATCCATAAACATCCCAGCTCCAATGTCACCCAACATCTCCTCCATCTCATCATGCTCATAATCATCATCCATGTGCCGCAAATAATTGTGATGATCGACCAATACATCTGCTGACCCTTCATACGGCTCACCATGCAGTGCCCATCGCGTATACCCCAGATCCATACCATTCACAAATATATGACGCTCTACTTCATCCAATCCTATCGCACACAAATTTTTACACCCTCAACATGGACACTTAATGTAACCACGACTATCAGCAGAAGCCCGTGCAAAATCAATGAAAGTTCTTACTCCATATGCATAGGGTACGTAATCCTTTCCAAGTCTATCGTCCAGACGCATCCAATTTTTGTCCATTTCTAAAAACATCTATATATTAATAACACGTACATTAAAAATTCACATGCATATCATGCTCCAATTGTCATTACTTTTTTTATAAGGTAGTTGGTCCTATCCCATTCGAGATTATATTCTCCATATTGCACAAATCTCGTCACTTNTCACTCTACTAATTTCTACGTTAGTAGAAATTTCGGCAGCACCTCCCCATAATTCTCCAAGTATACATGTTCAAATATCGGGATTGTGACTCTACGAACAGTATACTCGAAGAACAATAGAAGAAGACACCGAAGCTTCATATTAAACGTGGAAAGTAGTGAGTAACAAAAATGTGCAATACAGATAATATAATCTCAAACTGATCACACTGGACAATTCAGGAATCAGTGGACACATAAATGTACACTGATTCCCAAACGGGTCTAAAGGTATTTATGCAATGTCACACACATCTAGCAGTATAATCATACAACAATATCTCCATATTGTTAAACTAAAGAGGGATGGAAGATTATGTGACCCTACGTTTCGT
>QEOW01000614.1:394325-433355 GCA_003123825.1 Juglans hindsii
AACATTGGTGCAAACATTTTACGTTCGAACGTAAAATTAATAACATTCGAACGGTTGCGCCAAAATATTTTACGTTCAAACGTAAACAGACATAATGTTCGAACGTATATGTAACGTTCGAACGCATATTTCCCATACGTTGGAACGTAAAAAAATCTCATTCTATCTTTAGTGACGGTTTCCAGAAACTGTCACAGAAAATGCCTTTTAGTGACGATCTAGGGACTGTCACAATTTCCTAACCGTCACTAAAAAGTAATTGTGTTGTAGTGAAATTATTGTGGAAGCTGTAATATTTACTTTGGGAATAAAAAAATAGAATATTCTAACTATCAGTACATGACATATTGTTTATTAGATCAGCAAGCACGATTTATTTGTTTTCTATTAATATTCACCCTAAGTTTTCTTCTTTCGCAATCAGTAAAATTCAGCTTGAATATTATTTAATTGTTGGAATTACGAATTGAAATCGTGCATGATCACCACTTCTGTGACACCCTCTCTCTCTCTCTCTCTGCAAAAAGAAAATGGAAACTCTATCACAATCTTACACACACATTAATGTGAACAGTGACAGTACCTGAGCATGGCCCCTTGAAATTATCACGTAAGCGACAGATATTCCTTCAATTAAGCGGCCTACACATGAACATGGCCCGCATCCGTACAATAAGACGTGGCCTTTGCATCAATGTTTTGAATACCGTACCGGACACTGTACCGGTCAAGGCACTGGAACGAAATATTTCGGTACCGGTACCGTTTCGGGGTAGCGTTTCGGGATAACGTTTCGGGATAGTCGATCGATAAATAAATTATATATATAAATATATATAAAAATTATATTCTAAAATAATAGTCTATATATAAATAAATTATATACAAATACATATATATATAAATTATAAATAGTCTAGTCTGAATTGAGGGTTAAAAAATAAGTTTGTAGTTTGAAAAAACGAAAAAAAAAAAAAAAACACAGGCCGAAATATCGGCCGGTACCGGCCGAAATATAGGCCGGTACCGACCGAAATTGAGGTACCGGCCGGTATTTTGGCCGGTACGGAACAGGTATAGTACCTGTACCGGCCGGACGGCCGAAACGAAAAATTTCGGCCGTACCGGTCAGTACGGTACGAAATTTAAATCTTTGCTTTGCATAGCTTCACCTTCTCCAATGTTTTTTCCTCTTCCCTTTTATTTCTTTATATATGAAACTTGTACAATTATTTGTTATTGAAAGAAAAATGATTTAACACAACTTTTCACAATATTTTACATAATAATATTTTAAAATGAAGCATATTTTTATAAAATATCTTATAAAATTAACATCATTTTACAAAAATATCCTTATTTTACAATATGTGTTGTGAAATATATTGTGTGGGTATCATTACTCTTATTGAAATTACAAAATCGTAAACAACAGGATTTGAGGGAACGTGCAAGCTATGTGCAAGACACCCCTTCTAAAGATTATTTAAAACTCAATAAAGAAAAATTGATCTTATAAAATAACGAGGAGAGTGCTCAGATCCTAGGGCAAGCAAAGAGTGCCCGCGTTTCGCTACGAGCAACAACAACTCACACACAAGACAAGCGAAAGTGCTTGTGTATGAGGGGAGCATTGTTAAAGATGAAATGGAAAGAGTAAATAAGGTGTCCAAGAATCAAGCTGTTATTGATCATATGCTTATGGTTCAAGCTATTGCAGATCAGTCATCATTCAAGTCTCAAGTTCACAGCATAGTGCAAACAACACAATCCAAGATATTAGCTCCATCATAGCAGCAATTTGAATATTTGTAATAGATAGTATTTAATGTTGATTTGTTATCTTGTATAGATTAGGAAATTACTGCCTATAGATTTTATATATACTTGTACAGATCATATTATGAAGATGTAGAAAATTTCTTCCCTTACATGGTATCCGAGCCCCAAAGGTCTACACTTTATTATTATGGCTAATTCTAGCTCTTCTACCACCACTTTTTCTTTGCCCAACATCACACAATTGGTGTCCGTTAAACTCGATAGTTCAAATTACTTGTTATGGCTATCACAATTCTTTCGTGTTTTAAGCAATCATGAGTTTTGGGCATTGTTGATGGAATTGAGCCATGCCCACGAAACCTTCCCAATTTTTAGACTATAAATCTAGATCATATCATCTAGAATAAGAAGGATCAACAATTTCTCAGTTGGATTATTTCCACGCTTACTGATTTTGTGCTTTCAACTGTGTATGATCTTAACACTTCAAGGCAAGTGTGGCAATCCCTAACCTCAAGATTTTCTTCTCAATCTCATTCAAAAATTGCCTATCTCAAAAGTCAATTATAGAGTCTTCATCAAGAGTCAAATTCTTGCCAAGAGTTTCTTTCCTTAGCCAAGGCACTACTGTTCAATTAGCAGCAGTGAGGAAATTAGAAGATGATAAGGATCTCATCTCATACATCACCAGTGGACTCAACCCTTCTCACACCTCTTATGTCACTAAGATAAAAGACTTCATACTAGAGTACTTTGATGGAAGTTTATGAAAGGGTGCTACTCGCAATACTCCCTTGACATTTGAAGACTTACAAGCATAATTATTAAATTATGAATTGCTACAAACCGCACAAGCACTCTTCCCAATAAACCCATGGGCTTGCTCTCTACTCTCATAGACCTAACAGTCACCCTCCCCATTCCAAGTCTAAATACTCTAACTCATCTAAAAAATATTAGCAATACAAGAACAAAAAGCAGTTAGCCCCACATAAGAATTTCAAGTCGAGCAACTCATCTTCCATACCTACATGAGTTCCATGTCAAATTTGTCATAGAACAAATCACTAAGCCTTGGATTGCTTTCATAGGATGGATCATGCTTACAGGGTCGTCATCCTGCCAAGTAATTAGCTGCCATGGTTGCCACCAAAAATTCAAACTTAGAAGACCAAGCATGGTATGTTGACAACGGGGCAAACACTCAAATTATAGCCAGATTGGATAATCTCTCAAATCAGGAACCATATCAAGGTTCTGAGTCAGTTGCACTTGGTAATGATTCCTTTCTACCTATACTACATTCTAGTTCTAGCATAGTTCATACTCCAACCCCCTTATTTACATTAAATAATATTTTTCATTGTCCTGAAACTTCTGTCAATCTTCTAAGCATCCAAAAATTGTGAATTATTGTTTTTTTGAACTCATCTAACTTTTCTATCAAGGACTGCAAGACCAAGAACCTACTATATCACAGGCGTAGTGAGGATGGGCTATACCCCATCCACTTACGAAGGCCATTTCTAAAACAATAACACGAGGTTCACCTACATGATGGGTGTCAAAACATCAAAGTCTTTGTGGCATCCCAGACTTGGACATCTAGCCCGACCTATAACTGATCATGTTCTCAGGCACTTTCAACTTTTAGTGCCCTAACAAAATATATCTTTCTTTGTATGTGAACCTTGTCAACTTGTAGAAATAAAATGTTTGCCCTTTAATAGTTCTTCAAGAGTTAGTTTTAGTCCATTAGAAGTCATTCATTCTGATGTTTGGTCATTTCCTATTTCATCTATTGGAGGTTGTAATCATTATGTTATTTTTATTGATGACTTCTCCAAGTTTACATGATTGTTTCCAATGACTCGAAATATGAATTTTTCTCATGCTTTTTCATGTTTAAGTGGTTTGTTAAAAATTAATTCAATACCACCGTCAAGTCTTTCCAAACTGATGGAGGCTGTGAGTTCACCTCACATCAGTTCAAGAAGTTCTTAGACACACATGGAATCCTTCATCAAATGTTATGTCCTCATACACCTCAATAGAATCGGTTTGCCGAAAGAAAACATAGACGCATCACATAAATTGGGCTAGCCTTATTAGCATATTCAAGTTTCTCTCACAAATATCGTGTTGATGCATTCTTGACAACTGTGTTCCATATAAATAGATTGCCTACTCCTCTCCTCAATCTTGAATCACCTTACACCACTTTTTTCCATAAGCCACCAGACTATAAAGAATTTAAAGTCTTTGGTTGTTGATGTTATGTCTTACTTAGTCCTTACAATTTTTACAAACTCAGCTTTTTGTAGTAAGTAGTGCATTTGTTTGGGCTACAACCTAAATCATAGGGGTCATAGGTGTCTGGATCCATAGTGCAATTGGGTGTACATCTCTCACCATGTTATTTTTTATGAATGCACCTTTCCAGCCCATGATAAGGTAAATGCTTTAATCCCTCAAACCCATGCTTCTCCCATTATTTTACTAGCAACAATATTGTCACCTCTTTATCTAATCACTTTGTAGCACCACCTACTTCCCCCTCAACCAACATCATTACTTCACCGATGCTGCCCTCTTAACCTATAGTTGCCACAATGACCATGCCCCCACTCTTTCCCATCAAACAACCATAACAGTCCCTAGTCCAGTTACTCTTCACCCTATGACCACTAGATCTCAATCTGGCATTTCTTGTCCAAATAGTACCCTGATTACCAAATGTTTTATAGTACCAAGCATCCCTTTGTTTCCTTCTAGACCTCTACTCTACCTATTGAACCTCACACATTTTCTCAACCTGCAATATCTACAGATTGGACTCTTGCCATGACAACTAAATTTGAAGCCCTACAGGCTAATCAAACATGGGAATTCTACCCTCGACCTCGACACAAAAATGTCATTCATTGTAAATGGATTTACAAGTTAAGAAATTAAGGCTGGTGGTACCATTGATAGATACAAGGCCCCGCTTGGTGGCAAATGGGTTTGAGCAACAAACATATTGATTTACTAAAACTTTTAGTCTTGCGGTGAAGCCAGCAACGAATTAGAACTATTCTTGCTTTGGCAATATCTTACAACTGGCCACTTCATCGACTAGATGTTTCAAATGCATTTTTACATGGCCACTTGAATGAGGAAGTATTTAGGGAACAACTATTATGAAATTTTAATTATACTCGTAAGTGCACGAACCGTACCAAAGTATAGTTTAGTAAAACGAGGTCGAACTTACAGGAACTTGTAAAAACATAGGAAACCAATCAATTATAAACAAAATAAACTCTAGGCTAGTTCAAAAGATGAGTTCTAAAAGAAAATAAGAAATTAAGTACTTAACAATCCATTAATTAAGGCAATAAATAAATAATTTAATAAGCTAATAAAAGAACTAAAATAAATTTTAAATAGGTAGATTAATCTAAACAATAAATAAACTACTAATGGAGAATGAACTAAGGTTTTGGAATCCACCTCATTAATTCATAGTAATATATTTATGATAATTGATTCTTCCCGAACATCTACATGATAATTTAGAAATCAATCTTGTTATTATGAAAAATATCATCGTTGAAACTCGTTCTTCTTCACTCAAAGATAAAATAAAATCATCACTTGTATCTATTAAAACAAATCACAAAAAGACTTTATTTTAAAAGAAAAATTATGGATCAAACTCTCAACTTGTTAAGATTATTCTAAATCACGAGAAAAATATGATTGGACTCATATTAAGAACTCTGTCTCTTTCAATTGATATGAAGCAAGAACAATAGGGCATAAATAGTTAGGAAAAAATTAATCTCATAAATAATATTAGTAATCTTCAATGAGGTTTCATCCTTAACCTTAGTTGAAAACTAAGCTAGACATGTTCATGAAAATAAACTCCAAAGCAATATTTAAAAATAAAAATATTTAAAAGAAACTAAAGAAAAATATCAAAGCAATATTTAAAAGAAACTAAAGAAAAATAAAAATTACAGTGTTATTAGAACATAAAAATAGCTGCCAAAATGGATGTAGAACTTTAGTTTATTTTTCTTTTTCTTCCACACACTCCCGGTGGCACTGAGTTCCTTCTTTTCTCTTTGTTTCGTTCTGTTTGTGCAGAGTTTGCTTGGTCTATCTATTTATAGACCTTAGCATCAATTCCTAATTTGCTTTTTCGTTTTCGATTCGGCAGCTTCTTTTTGTTTTTTCTTTCCTTCAATTGGTATCTTCCTTTTTCCATTATCCTCACGTGAGCCTTCAAGTTTACTTCTTATTCTGGTTGAGGAATCCATTTCTTGTATTATGTCCGGCAACTAAGGATGCAATTACATTCTGGAAGCTTTCTCTCAAGTTTCTTTCGGTAGCTTCTTGAGGAGAAAGTCTATGCCTTTAGTCTTGACTGGTAGGCGACTTGTTTTGTCTGTAATTGTCATCTTTTTCTGTTTTGTCTTCATCTTGGTTGAGGACTTTATTTCGCATTGGAATAAACTTAGTCTTATAACCATTGAAAAGGAGGGTGTTGTAGTCTTGGTTAATGATGTTGAACAAACTCTAACGAAAGGCTAATTCTGTCTTATGGGGAAGATCATGACTGAAAGGAGAATCAATCATGAGGCCTTCAAGATAACTATGCTTAAAGTTTGGAAAGTTGGTGCAGTTATTCGTATTGTTGAGGTGGGTATGAATCTGTTTCTCTTGGAATTTTGTTCTGAACATGATCTGGAGAGAATATGGGATGGTCAACCATGGCTCTTTGATCAAAATCTGATTTGTCTAATGTTATTTGATGGACTTACTTCTCCCACTGAATTAGTATTCGCTTATCTTTGGGTGCAACTACATCATTTGCCTCTTGTGTGCATGAATTATAATGTGGCTTCTAGAATTGGTGGAATGATTGCGAACATGATTCATGTGGAGGTTGATGAACATGGAACTGGTTGGGGACAATATATGCATATTCTTGTTGAGATTGACCTTTTCAAACCCTTTGCAAGAGGTACTATGTTATCACTGAAAGAATATCATGTGTTTGTGCTTTTTAAGTATAAGAGATTGCCACGTTTTTGCTTTTCTTATGGTGTTATTATGCATGGCAATGTTGGTTGTTTGAAAAAGATAGAAGCTACTTCTACCATGCAATATGGTACATGGATGCATGCTTCATCTACTGCTACAAAAGGAGGGGTGGGGAAATTCATTGCTGGATTTTCAAAAATATCTTCATCTTCTGATGCAACAAATCAAGTTATCTTCTTCTTCTCCTTTTGGTAACTGCAATGACTATATTGAGACAGTTGGGGGTGTGTATAACATGGGGCATTCTAAGAAAGATGTCGAAGACATGCTAATTGGCTGCCCATCTGTGATCATGAATTCTGCAATTGTAATTGCTGCAACTGCAACAACTGTCATCTCTTCCAAGATTGGTCTTGTACTGCAACATGATATTCCTTCTCCATCAATTGATGAGTCTCCTGTTGAAGTCCCCATTACTGATAATGGGGTTGGTACTGGTTTAGTGGATGTCTTTGAACAGAAAGGTTTCTTTAGTCCATCTCATTCATTGCATCAACTGAAGAATAAGGTTAGAATGCTAATAATAAAGCCAATGCTCATTTGATACTTACTTGGCAACTAGAAAGAGGAAGTTCTTGCCTATTGGCAACCATAGCACTGAGGATAAAATGTTGTTCCAAAGGAAACTAAGAAATATGAAAATATTGGTGGAGGTTGATTCTTAGCCTCGCCAAGAGAAATGAGGCTTTTAAGTTGGAACTGCTGAGGGCTTGAAAATCCTTGGACAGATCATGAGCTTAACCTTATGGTAAAGGATGAAAAGCCAAACATCTTATTTCTTATAGAAACTAGATTACGTAAGAATAAGATGGACTGTTTGAAGCATTTGTTTGGTTTTACTAATATGTTTCTGGTTGAGGGGTTGGGTCATGGTGGTGGGTTAGCATTATTATGGAAGTCTGATTGTGCAGTAGAAATCCAAGTTATTCTCAAAGGCATATTAATTGTTAGGTTGACAACATTTCTCCAAAACCTCTATTGATGCTCACATGCTTTTATGGCCATCCCATTACTGGAAAAAAGAGTAGAGTGATATAACATTTTAAGACATCTTAACTCTTTGAATTCTGATTTGTGGCTTTGTCTTGGTGACTTCAATGAGATCTTATTTCACAGTGATAAGAAGGGGGTGCAGCAAGGAGTGAGAAACATATTGCTCTTTTTAAGGATGTATTAGATGATTGTTAACTTCATAATCTAAGGTTTTCTAAAGGAAAATTCACATGGTCTAATAACAGATTAGATTCTTCCTTCACTAAGGAGAAACTAGATAGGGCAGTGGCATCTTCTACTTGGTGTGAGGAATTTGGCATGGTTGATATAAAGCTACTGTCTTTTATTACTTCTGATCATTACTCCTTCTCATGACCATAATAATTAACCATGGCTATTCATGTCCATTGAAGAGGCCTAGAAGACTTGAAGCCAAATGAGCTTCTTATGAGGATTATAGTGCAGCTGTTAAAATTGCTTGGTTACAGTCTAGTGGAGTATCTGATAATCTGTCCTTTCTGTCTGATAAGCTTACTTGTTGCATGAAATCTGTTAGACGATGGGCTAATTCAAAAGATCCAGTTTCTAATAAGCATCTTAGGGAGAAAATTTGCCAACTTGAAAGGATTTAGAATAATCTTACAGCAGCCTCAGTATCAGAAGTCAACAAGTTGCATAAAGAAATTTCCATACTTTAAGAGAGTTTGCACTTAAAATGGAAACAAAGGGCCAAAGTTCACTGGTTACAAAATGGTGATAGAAACACTAATTTTTTTCACTTGAGTGCTAGCCAAAGACAAAAAAGAAACAAAATTGTTCAAGTGGAAGATGAGGATGGAGTTCAGTGCAGTACTTCAACTTAGATTGGCCTTGCTTTTACTCATTTCTATCAGAATTTGTTTACTTCTTCTAATCCTTCTCAAATTGATGCTTGTCTTCATGATCTTTCACCTAAAGTATCTTCTGCTATGGATGAAGATTTACTTTAGGCTTTTACATAAGACGATGTTAAGACTGCAGTTTTCCAAATGGGACCATATAATGATCCTGGACCAGATGTATATAGTGCCTCTTTCTATCAAGACTATTGGGATGTGGTGGGTAATGAGGTTTGTCATACTATTCTTTCATTTTTCAACTTGTGTAAATATTGAAACCATCAATTACACCTATTTGATTTTAATTCCCAAGTACAAAAATTCAAAGAATGTATATGAATATCGACCCATAAGCTTATGCAATGTCCTTTATAAAATCATTACAAAGATGCTTACTAACAGATTGAAATCTATTATGCCTTTTCTCGTTTCACCAATCCAGTGTGCTTTTGTGCATGGTAGACAGATCACTGATAATATCATGGTACTCTTCATACCATGAATACACAATCCATGGGCAAAAATGATGTATGGCTTTAAAATTAGATATGAGTAAGGCTTATGACAGGGTGGAATGGAGGTTCATTCAAGCTATTTTGTTGAAACTGGGGTTTAATGCCAAATGGGTTGAGTTGATTATGTCATGTATTTCTACCTCATCTTTTTCAGTTTTGGTAAGTGTTCCTTAACATTGCTTCAAACCTGAAAGGGGCTTTAGGAAAGGTTATCATTTATCCCCATATCTTTTTATTCTCTGTATTGAAGCCTTGAGTTCTCAACTATATGATGCAGAACAACACAGAGGCTTGATTGGTGTACTAATTGCTCGAGGCCAGATCAGATTGAATCATCTGTTTTTTTACAGATGATAGCCTCTTATTTTGCCAAGCTAATATGTAGGAGTGGGTCGACTTGAATCACATTCTTAGTGTCTATGAAGCTACATCTGGCCAAAAGCTTAACAAAGACAAAACCGCCCTATTTTTCAACAGAAATACTAAGGCAGTAACAAAGAGACACATCATGGAGGTCGCTGGTTTACAAGCTTCTACTAACCTAGACAGGTATTTAGGCCTTACATCTATTGTTGGGAAATCCAAAACAAGGGCCTTTAATGGTATAGTTGAATGAGTGATTAAAAGGTTGGATAATTGGAAAATTAAGTTTTTTTCAAAAGCAGGGAAAGAGATTCTTATTAAGGCAGTATTGCAGGCATTGCCTACCTATAATATGAGTGTTTTCTTACTTCCAAAAACACTATACTATAAACTACATTCATGTTTTGCAAAATTCTAGGGGGGGTCATAAGGAAAATCAGACAAAGATCCATTGGACAAGTTGGGAATCCTTATGTGCAAGGAAATCTTGTGGGGATTTGGGGTTTAAAGATCTACACAGTTTTAATATAGCCTTTTTAGCAAAACAAATATGGAGGTTGAGAATGTTTCCTGGTTCATTGCCAAGTAGGATACTTAAAGCTAAATATTTCCCACACAGATCCCTTTCACATGCTGGTCTAGGTCCAAGGCCCTCATACTTATGGATAAATCTTTTTCATTCTATTCCTTTGGTTGAGGAAGGCCTTATGTGGAGAGTGGGTGATGGCACCCAGATCAGAATATGGAAGGATAAATGGTTGAATAGAACCTCTTCATGTAGGATTCAATCTCCTGTGTCTACTCTTCATGAGAATGCAGTGGTAGTTGATCTTATTGATCCTCACATGAGATGGTGGAATATGTATCTACTCCAAGCAATTTTTCAAGAGGAAGATGTTGAGGAGATACTAAAGTTGCTTGTTAGTATTTTGTCTACTGCTGATAAACTGATATGGAAAGCAACTGTCTCTGGGCATTTCTCAGTGAGAAGTGCTTACCACTTGCATGAACAACTCCAAGCAAGAGATAATGGTGAATCTTCAACTAATGGAGCACAAGGGTTGTTATGGAAGAGGCTTTGGTCCTTACAAACAACAAATGTTGTTAAACAGTTTATTTGGAGTGCCTGCATAGATTCATTGCCCACTCGAGTTAATTTATGTAAGAGGAAGGTGATTATTGATTCTTGTTATCCTATTTGCATGCTTGAAGATAAAACACTAGCCCATATTTTATGGAAATTTCCCTTTGCTAAGGATGTATGGCTACTGTGTTGCAAGTCTATTCAAAAGGCAAACATTCAAGCACCCAGTTTCTTCTATGTTTTTGAGCAGCTGCTTGACAGATTATCAAGTCAGGATCTTGTGTTATTTGCCACCCTAGCTTGATTCATCTGGTTTAGAGAAACACACTAATTCATGATGGTCCTTTTCAATCTCCCTATGTGGTCTATGGTAATGCAGTTAAAGCTATTGAGGATTACTGTAATGCAAGATCAAATCCTACAGGGTCAGGAACTCAGAACCCTTTACTTGCTACCTAATGGGAAACACCTCCATCACCTTGGGTGAAAATAAATTGGGATGTGGCAGTAAGAACTGATTTTAA
The DNA here is from genome assembly GCA_003123825.1 of Juglans hindsii. Classification (NCBI taxonomy): domain Eukaryota; kingdom Viridiplantae; phylum Streptophyta; class Magnoliopsida; order Fagales; family Juglandaceae; genus Juglans; species Juglans hindsii. The sequence goes on from QEOW01000614.1 coordinate 405,562, forward strand.
CAAGATTAGTGTTGATGTGGTGATAAGAGATGCTGATGGTTCTGTTTTGGCAAGTTTGATGCAACCAAGATTATTTTGCACTGATCCTGTGATGGTAGAAGTAAGAGGATTACTCACTGCTATTTTATTTTGCCAGGAGTTGGGTTTCGACTCCATAATCTTTGAAGGTGATTCTAGTCAAGTTGTCCATGCAATTAAGAGGTGTGATTCCCCTGCTGGGAAACTGCAGTGCCTTATTTTAGACATCATCAATTTTTTGTGCAATGATCAATGGAAAATACAACATGTTAAGAGAGAACTGAATGGTGTTGCCCATTGACTAGCTGAAATAACAGTGAATTTAGAACATGAACTACTAGATATCAATTGTGTTGTTGAATGTATTAAACCTTTTGTAATGGTTGAATGCCATATTTCAGTTCAATAAGATTGATTACTATGTTGACTATAAAAAAATAAAAATAAAGAGTTTACTTCTTATTTCGTGTGCACAACCTTCTATTTTTTTCCATTTCCTTCTCATTATCTCCTTTCTTCACTTGTTCCATGTGTCCATCTTATTTTAAGAATAATAAAAATACAACAATTAACACTACATAGTTGTGATAATGCTTTATTTAAAGTAATAAAGTTATGCACTATTAAGCTATTATCACACTCCTCAATCAGCTTATTGCTAGTTTCTAGCAATTAAAGCGACTAAAGATAAAAACACTATATAATTCCTTTTTTTTTTAGTAAAAAGTTTAATGAATTTTCAAAATCCTACAAATACTAAATAAATTTCACATGCCTATAATACTCATTGTGAGTGAAATTTTTAGCCAACACAAGACACCTCCCTTAATTTAGGAAAAACATGACTCGAATTTCTATATGAAAGTATGCTTCAACTTAAATCTCACTAGGGTGTACACGCAAATAAAATCACTCCAAATGGGTCATAACACTCTTAACAATGTAATATGTGAGCAAAATAATGTAAGCAAAATCAAATATCTTACATATAAATTATAAGAAGAAACGCTTGAAAGAAAGAAAGGACATATATAATGTGTGGGTAATAGTAAAAATAAGAAGCGTTTTCAAGAATAATTAGACTTTCAACTCTTTTTGGCATTTCCATCTCATTCCTATTTCCAATTCAGTTTCAATGAAGCACGTTATATTTTTTTTCTTCATAGTACACTTCTTCAATTTGACCATTCTTTTGTTTTGTCTTTTTTTTTTTTTTTTTCTTTTTTTCCCATCTCTTTCTACTCTTTTTGTTTTGGTAGGTCCCCACACTTTCACCACACTGATGCAAATTAAACATGTCTATTCTTGAAACACGTTGGGAAAAAGTTTAAGAAATGAAGGCTAATCAATAGGCTCACCGGGATGACTAACGACAATGTATTGAGAAAAGAAAGTTGAGGCTCAAAATAAACAAAAATGGCCTAATGTCATCTCTCAACGACTAGCATAATTCTTCAACTTCCATGACTTTCTAAGATTAAAGTGTAGCATGAAGAATTTGATTTTGCATTCGGCCAAAATGAAAGGAATAACGAGACTAAAACAACATTATTGTTTTTGTGCTTCCAATCGAATATTTAGAGTACGTAAAAGTAAAATAATCCTCTAAAAAAATGGATTGGCTCAAAACTCACAAGGGTTAACAGTCTTCACAATGTTATCTTCAAGATTTTCTAATCATATTTATCCATCAATAAGAGGTCATGTATATGTAGATACGTGCTTGTGTAATAAAGTGAGCATGAAAACAGTGAAACACTTTATATAAAAGTAGTATAATGAGCTCCAACATAAACTTGTGCTAAGGATTTTTTTTTTTTAAAAAAACAAAATAAAGATATATATAACCTGCAAATGATGCCGACTTATAGAAGAACAACAACTCCCCCAACCTAAACTGAACATTGTCCTCAATGTGAAGATTATATACTCAAATAGATATCTTCCATGTGCACAAACAAAATGTAGTAGGGACATGAGAATTTAGAACGATAAGAGAGGGCGAGGAGAGAATTACTTGATCAAGCTGATTATTGAAAATCTATATCCTGCAAAATATTAGCTAAAAAAAAAAGAAAAAGAAAAAAACTAGTTACAAAAATAAAAATCAATTGAAAATAAAAAGAGGCCAAAAGAAGAAAAAGATGCAATTTTTGTTAATTTTTTTTTTTTTTTTTTGCATTAATCTATAACAACTGTAGATTAATTCTGATAAGCTCTAATGGCACTTCTTCAACTTCTAGGCTCTCAATTTCTAAAAATGGTTTCAAATCTTGACCATTAACTTTAAAAATATCATCATTTTTAGGATTTTCAATCTCTACCGCCCTATGTGAACACATTGTGCGCACTATGAATGACCCAGTCCATCTGGATTGTAGCTTTTCCTAGGAAAATATTTAACAAGAATTATAAAGAAGAAATTTTTGACCTGTTTCAAAAGATTTTCTCCATATATTTTGATCATGAATCATTTTCATTTATTCCTTATATGGTTTGGCACATTCGTATGTATCATTGTAGATCTCCTCTAACTCATTCAGTTGTAGTTTTCTATGGGCACTTGCTTTGTCGAGGTCAAAGTTTAATTGCTTAATAATATTCCAATACACTCTATGATCTAGCTCAATAAAGAGATGGCAGGCCTTACTGAAAATCATTCTATATGGAGACATTCCAATGGGTGTCTTAAATGTTATGGTATGCCCATAATGCATCATTGAGTCTAAGTGACCAATCCTTTCGAGTCAAGTTTACCGTTTTCTCTAATATCCTCTTGATTTTCCTATTGGATATTACTACTTGACCACTTGTCTATGGATAATGAGGAGTGACAACTTTATGGGTTATACCATATTTCTTCATTAACTATTCAAAATATTAATTGCAAAAGTGCTTTCCATCATCATTAATAACAACAAGTGGTACGAAAGCGTTCAAAAATATTTTTCCTTACAAACTTGAGGACAACTTTATGATTATTACTTCTACAAGCAATGACCTCTACCTATTTAGACACATACTCCAGTCTGACAATGACGTAAAGGTTTTCAAATGAATTAGGGAAGGGACCCATGAAATCAATACCCCAAACATCGAATATTTCTCAATAGAATAGGGTTCAAGGGCATCATATTTCTTCTTCCAATATTTCTCAACTTTCGACATCTCTCGTAGGCAAAACAATAGACATGAGAATCACAAAAAATAGAAGGCTAATAAAAACCACACTGTAAAATTTTTGCAGCTGTCTTTCTTAAACTAAAGTGACCTCACATGCTTGGTCATGGCAAAAGGAGATGATATTGTTTTGGTCACTTTGAGGGATACATCTCATTACTATCTGATGAAGAAGTACTTGAACAAGTATGGATCATCTAAAAAGAAATGCTTAACCTCACCAAAAACTTGAATCTGTCTCGTTTGGTCCAACGTGAATGCATTTGGTCAATAACAAGGTAGTTCACAATATCAGCATAACAAGGTGTTTGGGAGGCCTGCATCAACTGCTCATTATGAAAGGTATTTGTAATGGGTAGGTTGTCCTTATTATGCTCTACTACCCACCTAGACAGATGGTTAGCAATCACATTTTTCGACCCTTTCTTGTCCCAAATCTCAAGATCAAACTCTTGTAGCAACAGAATGCATCGAATCAAATAGGGCTTAGCATCTTTTTTGGAGAACAAATATCTCAATGCAGCATTATCTGAATAAATCACTACCTTAGATACTAAAAAATATGATCGAAACTTGTACAATGCAAACACTACAGCTAACAACTCTTTTTTCTGTAGTGGAAAATGTTAGCTGAGCATCATTGAGGATACAACTAGTATAATAAATCACATGGAAAATTTTGTTAATAAGTTATCCCGAAACAACACTGATCACATATACAGAGGCATCACACATAATCTCAAAAGGCACACTCCAATTAGGTGGTCGGATGATAGGTGCCAGCGTTAATTCAATTTTTAGTCTTTCAAAAGCATTAAGGCACTCATCATCAAACAAAAATGGGGTATCCTTGGCAAACAAGTTGTAGAGAGGACTGGAAATCTTACTAAAATCCTTGATAAACCTTCGATAAAATCTTGTATGGCCTAAAAATGATCTAATTCCTTTCAAATTTCATGGAGGTGAAAGATTATAAATTAACTTTAGTTTTATCATGCTCAATACCATTTTGTGATATTATATGCCCAAGAATAATTCCCTTCTTTACCATGAAATGAAACTTCTCCCAAGTTAAGCATAAGACTTTTTCTTCACATCCCACTAAAACCAAGGATACATGGTGCAAACACTCCTCAAACGTGTACTCAAATACAAAAAAATCACCCATAAATACTTCCAAGAATTGTCCTACCATGTTAGAAAAATTATTGATCATGCACCCCTGAAAAGTGGCAGGTGCATTGCATAGGCGTAAAGGCATGCGACGATAGGCAAAGGTCCCAAATGGGTACGTAAAAGTGGTATTCCCTTGATCTTCTAGTGCAATGGGGACTTGGTTATAACTGGAGTACCTATCAAGAAAACAATAATATGCATGCCCAGCTAACCTCTCTAACATTTGATCTATAAAGGATAGAGGAAAATTATCTTTCATTGTCATGGAATATACTTATGATAGTCAATTCATACTCTCCATCTTGTTTGCACTCAAGTAGGAATTAGTTCATTAGCCTCATTCTTGACCACTGTTATACCAGACTTCTTTGGCAAAACTTGTGCTGGACTCACCCATTTACTATTAGAAATTGGGTAAATGTTACCAACATCCAAAAGCTTTTGGCCTGGTTTGTATTCGCAACCCATCTCAACTCATCTTAATTCATCTCACTACTATTCATCAACTTTAACTCACAAATCTCACTACTATTCACAACCCATCTCACTACTATTCACATCCCATCTCAACCCATCTCAACTCATCTTCGAATCCAAATAACACCTTAAGCTCTCACAATCTCTTACGTGATAGGGTTTAGACATCTTTGTGATTCACGAGAAGTGTTAGCATCCTCTTCCAAGTGAATTCTATGCATAACCACTGATGGACTAATACCCTTGGTATCAGCAATTGTCCAACCTATAGCTTCCTTTTGTTCTATGAGTACAATTATCAACTGACGCTCCCTAGAGTCATCTAAACCTAAAGCTATAATGACTGGCAAGGTTTCAGAAGAACCTAAAAACACAGATTTGAGAGTTTTATGCAATGACTTTAACTCTAACTTTGGGGGCTCTACATCAGATGGAAGCAGTGGTGTGGAAGATAGAGGAAGAGAGACCACTTTTTGTTGCCACTTGGTGGTGCTAAAAAAGGACTGAATCTAATAAGGAATTAACCTATATAATTGATTTCTTAATATTAAAATTGCACCCAAAATGAGTAAGAAAAGCTTCTAGAGGATCCCCACAAAAAGTGTCTTGGACAAGACTCACAATCAAATTGACCTCACAGATATCTTCATCATTCGATATTTGCTTACTTATGTGGAAAATATTAAGCTCAACAGTCATGTTTCCAAAATAAATTTTCATTACACCCCTTCGAAAATTAATTAAAGCATTAGATGTGGCTAAGAAGGGGCGACCCAAAATAATATGAATTTGTGTACTAACATTTTGAGTGGGCTCAGTGTCTAATATCATAAGATTCACTGGAAAATAGAATGAGTCGACAATACCTCTGGAGATCTTAAGAAACCTATTAGCTAACTGAAGTGTCATTTGAGTGGAGCTTAGCTCCCTTAAGCCTAACTGCGAATATACAGAATATAGTAGTAGGTTCACACTCGCTCCCAAATCCAACAAAGCTTTCTCAATATGATGATTTCTGATCTTGAATGAAATTGTAGGAGATCCAGGGTCCTTGTATTTGATTGGATATTTATTCTGAATGACAGAACTAGTTTGGTTAGTCAAAAATACTTTTTTTGGAACATTGATTTTTCTTTTCACTGTAACAAGATCCTTCAAAAATTTCGCATAAGCAAGTACTTAATGAATTGCATCAACGAATGATGTGTTAATTTGTAGTTTCTTAAGAACCTCCAAAATATCGTCGAGTTTTTCTTTTTTTTTTTTTTGAGGATTTTCCAATCTCTCGGGAAATGGGGCTCTAGGAACAAATTTCTTAATAGTCTCAGAAGGACTAGAATCATGAACTTTGAGGGGCGTTGGGTATACATTCTTTTTCTCTGTGGATTCCGACTCCTCAACTTCTAGTACTTTAACTTGATTGTCAACTTGTCCACCCAACCTGAGGGTGGTGATGGACTGAACATGCTCTTGTTTGTGAGTAGAATTGGATGCATTATGAGGGCATATTGTCCTTTTGGATTGGGTATAGGGTAACTCTGGAATTTTCCTCTCTCCCTCTCACCAACATGAGTTGCTAACTGGCCAACTTGACTATCTAATTTTGAAATTGCTTGAGTATTCATTTGAGTTAAATTTTGCATCTTCTGAATGACTTGATTAGTGGATTGCATGAATCCCTTAAGAGACTCTGAAGAATGATTGTTGCCATGGTCATGACTCAAATGGAGGACTAGATTGAGGAACATGAGGATAAATTGGATTAGGTGGACGAAATTGACTTTGTTGTTGCTTCTGTGGTCTACCTAAATTCATGGGAGGTTGATTATGCCTCTAGGAAAAATTAGGATGATTCTGTCAATTATGATTAAATGTCTCTGAAAAAATACTAGCAAACGACTTCCCAAAATTATTTAGTGCATTTGCTTGCTCAACATAGGACTTTGAATAAGCTTGTGAGGAAGGAAATGTTTGTGTCGTATGCATGGGACTAGCACAGAGATAACATGCTTCATCTTGGACTTAATTGATAGAATTCATGGTTCTACTTAGAGTCAAAACCTCTACCTTACGAGTGAGATTATCTAATTTGACCTTAATATGATGATCCTCAATTAATTCATACAAATCTCGTTTCCTGATTGTCTATGTTGATCTCTCTTTACGATTAGAAAAGTCCTATTGTTGAGAGTTTTCTGACAAATTTTCAAGAAATTTATATGCCTAATCATCGTTAAACTTAAGAATTTACCACCATTCATTGACTCAATTATGTTATGGTTTTTCTGAGTTAAACCATTATAAAAACATTACACTAGTCTCCATGTTTCCAAACCATGGTGGGGACACTTCATAATCAAGTCCTTAAATCTCTCCCAACTCTTGTAAGATTTTCATTATTTTCTTGATAAAAATCAACAATCTCTCTCCTCAAAGCATTGATTTTTGACATCCAAAAAACTTTAGAGAGAAATTTGTGACAAGAATATTCCAAGAAGTGATAGATTTAGATGGCAGAGAGTTAAGCCATGTTTTTGCTTTATCCTTTAAAGAAAATGGAAACAAGTATAGGCAAAATGGAAATAAGAAAATGTTTTTGCATCATCCTTTCAAGAAAATCCTTTACATGCATGTAAGGCTCTTTTCTCTCAAAACCATAAAAAGTAGGAAGTAGTTGAATTTTTCGTGGCTTCAACTCAAAGTGTGTAGCAATAGTTGTAGGCAACACTATACGTGATAGATGGTCACTAGTAATAGGTGAAAACAACTCCCTAAGAGTTTTTGCATCATCGAATTTTTCCCCCATTGTAGAAAAACAATTGGAATCCACACTAGTAAGATGATGTGTATGATCATGTTCCACATTTTCATACACCACACAAAAATACAATTGTTTTTAATTTTCTTTTAACTAACTATAACTAGTAGAAGAATAAATTTAGTCAATATTCAATGTGTTTTCCTAACCAAGTCTCAAACAACGATGCCAAAAACTTGTGATTTTAATTATACTCACAAGTACACGAACTGTACTGAAGTATAGTTTAGTAAAACAAGGTCGAGTCCACAATGACTTGTAAAAATGTAGGAAACCAATCAAATCTAAATTCAATAAATTCTAATCTATTTTAGAAAGATGAATTCTAATATAAAACAAGAAATTAAGAACTAAACAATGAATTAATTAAGGCAAGAAATAATTAATTTAATAAGCTAATAAAAGAACTAAAATAAATTTTAAAGATGCAAATTAATGTAAACAATGAATAAACTACTAATGGAGAATGAACTAAGGTTTTAGAATCTACCTCATTAATTCATAGTAAGATATTTATGATAATTGATTCTTTCCGAACATCTACATGATGATAATCTAGAAATCAATCTTGTTGTCATGAAAATATCATTGTTGAAACCCTCATTCTTTTAAGAAAATATCTAAAGTATGTTCTTCTTCACTCAAAGATATAAAATAAAATCATATCTTGTATTTGTTAAAACAAATCACGAAAGATATTAGATTTTATTTTTCGCAAAATTATAGATCGGGCTCTTAACTGATTAAGATTATTCTAGATCATGAGAAAAATATGATTGAACTCATATCAAGAAATCTATCTCTCTAAATTGATATTAAGTAAGAATAATAGATCGTTAAACGCATAAATAATTGGAAGTAAATCAATCTCATAAATAATATTACTAATTTTGAATGAGTTTTCATTCTCAACTTTAGTTGGAAACTTAGCTAGACATGTTCATGAAAATAACTCCAAAATTTTAACGTAAATAAACATCAAAGCAATATTTAAAAGAAATTAAAGAAAAATAAATATTACATTGTTCTTAGAACATAAACATAACTGTTAAAGGGACACATTCTACTTAGCCAATCAACTCGAAGACACCACACATGATATGCCTAGGGTATTCTCCTTCCCGTCTACCTAGTGAGGCCAATACGAAAACGTTTCATACCAATCACCACAAGGCATTCACCTTCACTTATGAAACTAGTGGCAACATGTCGTAGGAATGGCCCGAGGAGTTCCTTAACTCCTCCATGATGATTGGAGCACAGTAAGACTCACAAACACGAAATCACCACATCACCAATCCGAACCATTCGCAAGTCATGCCTCAAAATCACGAAGTAAATAAATTTGTAATGATAATGAAGGAAAATATTTATTATTTCATGAACAAAAGGGTTACAAAATATGCAATGCAAATCCTATGATATATCCACAATATTTACTGCACATTTTTTAATACTGTCTTCTCTCCATCGTACCCTTGAAGTCACTTGCTTTCTTTGAAGGTTCTAGCACCAAAGAAGATTCAACACTCTACGATCTCAAAAGTGAGATCCAGGCTTTTACCTTAAGCCATTTATAGGTTATATCATTAGGTGTCCTTCTAACCCTTTTGACTTCTGATGTGCCCAAATAGGAGCCTTTTAGTCTCAACTGTGCATCTGCAGGATGACAGGGATAGATTGACGGGACAAGGCACACACATTTCTGCGGCTTGACTTGCATCCAATATGCAGTCCTTAAGTATGGGCCACCCACGTGGCTTTAGACCATACCTCTAGTTCTGGAAGATATAGGCTGTAGAGCCATAGCCTTTTCCCTACAAACTCATTCCATATGTGACTTTTCAGATTGTGTGTGGGCTTTTGTATACAACAATGCTATCCTTTGGCATTTTTGTGTTATCTCGGAAAGCTTGTACATCCGCATAAATCATTGGTAGTTGGTGGTTTGGATTAGGCCGATTGTGAAGGGAGGGAATGGGAGGTTTTCGCTTGAGTGTGGGAGGCGTTTTTGGGGCTAACATGGGAGGTATAAGGCAGGGCATGGGCATGGTAGGCAGTACAAGGGGGTGGGTTTCGGTTGCTTGCAAAAATTGTTCAAGTCAAGTGGGAATGGGGGAAGTGTAAACCGATTGGGTAGAGGAGCTTGGTTTTGGGGTGTCAAGTCCAAATCCAAATGGTGGTGGGTCTTGGGCAGTACAAAGGACTAATGGAGGGCATGGTGCGTGTAAGAGGTGTAAGGCTTCTATAAGAAAGCTTGGGTTTGGCTTGTTTCACACTCAATTTGGCTTGTTTCACACTCAATCTCTTTACACGTGTACTTAACTTGACATGTGTATATGAGATTCACATGGAGGATGGTGATGGTGCCATGTGTCCATGAGATTTCCTAGTAGGCTTAGGCTAACCTGGACATCCTACATAATAATTTGACAACTGGTTGAGGACATGGCATGCTAGACGCCACGTGACGCTCTCCAATTGGCACCTGAAAATCACGAAGCTTTTTATTGCGCCATAAAATTGTAAAAACTCATACGAATCTAATGATGCAATTCGTTTCTTCTAATTATGATTCCTAAGTACCTCAAAAAGACATTTGATTCCCTTAGTAGATCATAAATCGACCACGCTAACAAATCGAAACATATCTAGTTTTTAATTCATGAAATTCTCCTACATTTTCATGGCATATCTAAAACCTAAAGAAATTCTTCCCGTACATTACACAACTACATTTTCCGACGAATCTCTTTTCGTGCATTACACAACTCAAAACTGTTCTTCCATAAAATTTTAAGGAAAAAGTTAAACTATTCTATAGATGACACTTATTTCAAAACCCTCTTTCTAATCCTCCTATGTGTTTTCTAAGTTCCCTTACTAGCTTGTTCTTCCTTAATATCTGTAAAATAAAAATTTCCAGAGGTGGAAGATAAGTACATGGCACGATATGGAGAATTGATTAAACTATGTGTAACATACGAGTCTTAGTTATTAAATTATAAATAAAAATATTTATTGTAATAAATTTTCATTATAATAATGAACGTAAAATTGTAAATATTGTACAATGAGAAGCACTTCAAAAAAGAAAGAGAGAAATAATTTATCTATAAATAAATTTTATAAAAATAAACTCATAAATTGATGTGATATATCAGATTATAAAAATTTCTTACTATAAAGTAGATATGATGTATAATATACAATTATATCAATTTATAAATTTTTTTTTACGATCTCTTTATAAATTTAGCTATAAAAAAACACTCACTTAGGTTATAGAATTTCTCCCCATAAATAATACGGACGGACGTATACATCGGAATTTCCTTTGAATAACCATACGTTTGATTTCCCTAATTTTTGAGAGCTGGTTTCAATTTATAAAAAACAAAACCTTTCAATTTTTGAGTTTTGTTTTTTTCCTGACATTATAATTTATGCTCCAAAGCTTACGTATATACTAATACGATGTTCCATTTGTTTTTTTATGGGTAAGGCTGCAGAGCTTTCAGAGTTTCGACCACCGCAATGATGTGACAGGAAAAAGTTGTAGAGAGAGAGAGAGAGAGAGGCGCATCAGCATGTCATGTGGTGGGACCATAGAGGGGACGGTGTCACGTGGGAATGACGGTGCTTTGCGTGTAAAAGGTAACGCAAATTGTACGGACGGGACCACATTGCCACGTGATGGCCACGGTGCCTTTTGCGTTTTTGTCACTTGTTGCTTACATTCTTGCCACTCGTTTCAAATTAAAATATGAGCACGTGCACGCGCGAGACAGGTCCCGGCAAAAATTAGTTTTTTTATTTTTTTATACTCTTAAATATTATTAAAAATCATTTTCTTAATCACTAATCAATAAAAAAAATTATAGGAACATAAATGTCGGTAAGAAGAGCATTTTTTTTTTAAAATATGGTAATGATATATACAAATATTAAATATATTTTTTAATAAAAAAATAGATCTTATTAAAAAGAATTATAGTTTTTTTTAACGGTCTTTTTTTTTTTTTTACAAAAATATTGCACAAATTTTGTTCATTTGATATTTGTCTCTAGCATTAATTTTAAAATAATGAAGTCCAAAACATTTATGAAAATAATTAAATTGACGAGTTTAATGATGGATTAAATATTTTATATATGCACACTCTAATTTGAAGATAGACATACGAATTTTAAGATTTAGTACAATTTTTAAAATTTTTATAAATAGTAAATGACACAAGATATATATATATATATTGATCCCACTGTAGTAAATGTCGGGATCTACATTGCTTATAAATAATATTTAATATATTAAGATTCAGATATTTTATCNTATATATATATATTTTTTTTTTTTTCAGTTCATGCTTTTTTTGAGCCAAGTAGTGAAAGGAAATCTATTGTCTAATTAGTTAGTTTGCAAACCAAGTGTGGCTGATAGTAGGGCTGGTTGGTTGATTCAAATGTGTATTTGAGATCAAGTGCTTAAGTGTTAGAAAATGTGGCAGCCAACAAATATCAAAATCCCTCCCCCAATACCACAAATAATGCAATATGAGACGGATGCATTCTTCTACTTGATGGGTTTCTTGACTCTACTGAACTCCCTTGGCACTTTGTTTGTTTATTAAGGGCATGTTTCGGTAACGAAATAAGATGAAAATTTTGTAAATAGTAATAAAATAATTTGTGAATAATAGTAAAATTTTTAGAGTTTAAAAATATTTTATTGAGTTTTTGGAAATGAGTGATAAAAAGTTGAATAAAATTATTAAATTAAAATATTATTTGAGTATAAATTTTTAAAATTATTATTGTTTTAAAATTTAAAAAAGTTGTATTATTTTTTATATTTTGTTTGAAAGTTTGAGAAATCTGGAATGATTAGGTAAAAAATTTAAAAATTTAAATATTTGAAATTGAAATATGTTTTGTATTTGAGTGATTTTTGGGAAAGAAATTATGAAAAATTTTGAAATCATCCCATCTCATCTCTTTTCGTATAAGTACCAAAACATAGCCTAATAATATCTATGGTCTGGCTTTGTATGATAAATTGAACTCTTTACATTTTTGGAAAACATTATAGTATGGATATAATCATTAATTATGAAACCAAGAAACTTAACTTGGGGGGAAAATTCTGAAAATAATTTTTTTTTGAGTGCCAAAATTAATTTTTATAAAATTTGTCTCCCATAACAGTCATAAAACTTGAAACTTTAATTAACGCAAATAAAAATTGAGATTTGGAAGGATCTAATGTCGGCAGTACTAAGATGTGATCCAACTTTGTACTTTTTTTTTTACATCTATTAAAGCACATGAAGAGGGTCAAACATATGTGAATTGATAGAAAAAAAAAAAAAAAAAACATATAAAAACAAAGTTTGCAACAAATCACAAATGTCTTTGCCTTTCATTTTTTTTTTCTCTATTTTTATAAAAAAAAATAGATTAGTTCTTATTTCTTATTTCAAATCTCTTTAAATAAGAAAAAATAACCTTCTATGTGAGAAAGTCTTGTAAAAGAGCGGGGTTGTGACAATTCAGCTCCAAGGAGGCATACTAAAGCTGATAATGTTTTTTTTTAGATATCAGAGGTGGGGGGTTTTGAACCTGATTCTTTCATTTGGAGAGTAAACTTTATGCCATCTGGTCCAAAGGACCTTGGCATCAAAACTGATCATGTTATCTAAATGGGCAACTGGAGAGGATAAAAATAACAGGCCCAGATATACTAAGCCAAACCCATCAAGGGGCCATCAACAAGAGGCAAATGAGAAAATGGAGGAAGTGGACAAGACAAAAAGGGAAAGCAGGGTGTCAAAGAAAAAGAGGGAAGTGATGAGAAAATGAGAAAATGAGAGAAAGAGCAAGAAGAGGGTAAGACATGCAAAGGAGATGGTGAGATGAAAAAAGGCTGACATTCCCCACTCCCAAGACCTCAATAAAAGGGGATCGAATGGATAAAGGAGGGAGAGGTAATTACGACACCAAAGGGGGAGAGAGTTTCTTCAACCTCACGAGGCGGGGCGCCATTTTTTGTCTTTTTTGGGCTAAAGGGTCTTGATCCCCACTGTATTGTGAGATATGATAGACAACGAAAGACTGTAAAATACTTCTATAATAGTGGATTTGCTCTCCAAACAACCCGTAGACATAGGTCATATGCCAAACCACGTACATCCGTGTGTATCCCTCTTTATTTATATCTTCTGTATTTATTTTCTATTCACTGCTATTGATGTATGTACGACTATATCGCCACCCCAAACCACCCTTGTGTGCTTCAGATGACACCAATCGAGTTCTGGGTCACTACCGTGGGCTGAGAACTCTCCCTCTCATTTCGGCCTATGAGGAGATTTTAGGCATTAATAGTTGTCTCCATTTGTGGGATCGTTTTATTTTCTACATCGGAAATATGAGAATGATGATTTTTCAACTTATGAAATCATCTCCGAAGGAGCAGATAAACTTCCTCTCAGATAAGTATTCTCAACTTTCAGACTTTCCATCTCTTATTTTTATTAATACTGCTACTGTGAAGACAAAGAGGCGAGAACCTAGTACTTGGACTTGCACTGTGCACTTAGAGCATGCCCTGATTGTGCACGGCATGCACACTACCATGTACAGTGTGTGATGGTTGCATGCCAAGCATGCGCGGTGCAGGTAAAGAAAGTCCCAATTGTGCATGGCATGTACAACGCCATGACAGTTTGTAATCGTGCACCTAAAAGGCTCGCAGCGCCCATTCGTTAGACCCATGAAGGTGCCGTCAGGCACCACATGGACTACCAGCATTATTTATCCCGAATGTGTTGGTCTATGACAATGGAGGCCGTGCACAGTGCGGGTTGTGAGTTCATGTCCCCATGAACCCATGAGGCGCGCGACGGTCAACCGGCCATCGCATGGACTGTCAACATTTTCTGTCAAACCGGTAGTGGTCCTCGACTGGGAGGCAGTGCATGATGTGCACATTGTGTGCAAAATATATGCACACGATTGGTGACAGCTTCACAAGCGGGCCATAAGCAAGTGAGGCAACTGGCACCCACCACACACACCATTGGCGAATTCTTCCAAAGTAGCTTAGTCGTTACTCCACACTTGCACTCGGCGAACAAAGGAGAGAACACCTCTCCTAAGTGTCACATCTCTCATCTCCACCCAGTGCGGTCAAGTCTGTTGTCTGCCTAGTTTTCTAATTCGTTGCTCCTTGCTAAGACGTACCAAACAAAGGATGAAACACCTCTCCTAAATGTCTCATCTCTCCTCGCCACCTAACGTGGCCGAGTCCATCACCCTATTGGTTATCTAAGTTAATGCTCTGTGCCCACACCGGCGAACAACAGAGGGAACACCTCTCATCAGTGTCCCATCTCTCCTCGCCTCAACACGGTCAAGCACATCTCCCACCTAGCATGTTTTCCAGCAAATGCCAAGTGTTGACACTCATGCCACAAGCGTTGCTAGCGGGTTACTTTAAGAAATGATCTTTTTAGCTCCACAACAGCCTTGCGTGGGTTACCTCTGGGAACTATTCGATGGGCTGGACAATTGCCTGAGATGGACCTAGGAGGTTCAAGGCCCCCCTGACCAGTTAGTGAAGTTACTACAAACAAACTCAAACCTCAAAACTAAAATGGAAATGCCAATAGAAAATCACATCAAGGAACGATAGCAAAAACAATCATGGAGATGCACACTCTTTGCTAATGATAAATGGTCACATGCAACCATCTGGGCAAACATTCGTACAAATGAACTTCCCACATAGCACGGTCAAGTCCATCTCCCGCCTAACTCTCCAAGTTGAGCTCTTCCCTCACACTAAACGTGGTCGACTCCATCTCCACCTAGCTCCCCAAGCCGAGCTTCGCGTCGTACCTAGCATGGTCATGTCCATCTCCTGCCTAGCTCTTCAAGCCAAGTTAAGTGCTTACACTTAGCACAGTCTATCTCCTGCCTAGATCCCCAAGCCAAGCTACGTGCTCTCTCCTAGCGTAGTCTATCTCATACCTAGATTCCCAAGCCGAGCTCCGCGCTCGAAGCTAGTGCGGTCGAGTCCATCTCCTGCCAGCTTCCCCAAGCTAAGCTTCGTGCTCACACCTAGTGCGATTGGGCCCTTCTCCCACCAGCCTCCTCAACCCGAGCTTTGCGCTCTCACCTAGCATGGCTGTCACAACCCCGCTCCGTGAAGGACGGGATCACGACTTACATGCCTGTTCTTTTCTTTCTTTCTTTTTCATCATTTTCTTTTTCTAATAACATGCGATCGGCATGGACATGACACACGTGCACTCTAAATTTTTCATTTAATAAAATGGAACACCTAATGGACATTCTATTCGAACATTCATCCATAAGAGACTCTCAGAGTCCATCTTTCATTCATAAAAACATAACCTATCATCCATAAACATAACAGTTCTAGTTAGGGAAGGTCCTAAGCGTCTGCCTCTCCCTCTGCAGTAGTGCCTTGCTCCACAGCCTTTTCATCATTACCTAGACGTTTAAAACATTTAAAACAAAATGAGTCGAATACTCAGTAAGTAGTACACCATACAGTGAACATACTAGGCATCTATTCTTTTCTTTTGAAAACATGCATACATAAACATTTTTGCTAATTCTTGACAATCTTTCATGTATAACAGTTTAAGAAATAAGTCATACTTTCATGCATAAACATTCCATTGCTTTTATGCATAAACATTTCTTAACTTTCATGGATAAACATTTCTTAGAAATAACTTTACGTTTCACTTTCTTTGGCCGGTACACACTATTACGCCCCGTGTGTTGGGGTTAGTGGTCTTCCTTTGAACCTAGATTCCGCCCGTGGCCACAGGTTGGGAATCCATTTTCAGTCAGGGGGCAGCACTGGGTGCACTACCAGTACTACTTACTCGGCATTGCAATCTGCCCATTCATTTGGTACCTTTTTCATTCATATGGCCGTTACGTAATTTCATACATTAAAGTATTCATTCATTCAGTCATTTCTTTCTTTCATTCATGTTAGTCATTTCAGTCCATTTCATCATTTAACAGTTCATTCATGGAAAACGTAATTTAAAAGCATGAACTTAATATCATCTTTTCATTTAACAGTGCATTCATGAAGAAACATCACTTTTAAAGCATGAGCTTAAACATCATTTTTCATGGCATCCATAAAACGTCAGTTCATAGGGACAATTTAACCTCAGTTCGTAGGGACATCTTAAAACGCTTTCTTCGCATTATTTAAAACATGAGTTCATAGGGGCATTTTAAAACGTTTTCTTCGCGTCATTTAGAGCATCTCATAAAGCATAAGGCATGAGACGTTCATCTCCTTCCCTTTTCGAATCAAAACATTTTCATTATCTTTCTTATTTCAATGCACATGCATTTTTATGAAAAAGATACATTTTCATGCTATAATACATATAGGAATAATCAATAGTTTATTGAGAGCATGTATGGAAATCTCATGACTTAGAACTTACATGCATGCATTACCTTATACATATACACAATTATAATCGATAGGGTGCTTAACAGGGGCTATCAAGGAAGGGCTTGTACATACTATATTCATTTACTCTTTTCTTTAGAAGAACATTTCCAATAAGAGAGAGACATTCTATCATAAAGAGAACTTGGTGTAAGAAGCATAGTCATAGCTACTTACCTCTATGCTCCTCGATACTTTTATCATCAATATTCCTATTCCAATAAATAACATAAGTGTGTTAATACTCATACAATATCCTTTAGCCTTCCATTTAAAAGAGAAAGCCACGATATTACCATCTAACGTCCCTTCTATGCTTAACCTTAACTCAAATGACTACTCCTCACCTCGACTTACAAAAGAAATAACTTAAATATTAAGACATGCTAGCTGTCCATGGAAAGACTATTTAAAAGGCTTACATGAAAAGTAGTTAAGAATTCATAGGCTTCAAGCAATGTTTCTTTGGTTCAAGTTCACTTTGGGTTATGGACATTGGGAGATAAAATCTAGAATTCTCAACAATGGGTTTTAAAATAGATTTAGGCATCTCAAGTAGGCTAAATAAGCTTAGGAAACGTGCCCTTTAAATCAACTTGTAGTCCCTCATAATAAAAAGGTTAGCTTATCAACATTTTGGACTCTCGGGTTAGGTAGAATTTAACCAATGAGGGACAACATAAGTGGATTACTTTTATATTAAGACATGGCATGACATGGGCTTAGGGGTACTTGGACAGCTTTGCATATCATAATATACCAAACACAATTAATCTCTTATATCTAAACTAACTAAGTTATAACTTATTCACATAAGCAATATATTAATTAGTTTAGATAAAACCTCCCATTAAAATTAAAGTAACATAAAGTATAGTAAAGTTACCCATTAACAAACTTTAAAACCTTTAAACACTCGAGCTTATGTTTTACTCACTTAATACCTTTAAAAGCAAGATATAAAATTACAGAACCAAGTAAAACCTTTAAACCAAACCTCAAGCATCCTAAAAATAGATTTCCAACCAAATCTCAACACAAGGCACATGATACCAACATATAAAATTTAAAATCACTTTAATCATCACTTATGATTAAACCAAGTTTAATAACAACATAGTATTTTCGAATATAGGAAAATACATAGCAAAACAACTATAATACCATTTGGTTTGGGCCAAAAATATGACATACATATTTATTTACAATATAGGAAATTAACTGCATCAAAACACAAGCTAAAACGGCATAGTAAGCTTCCAAAATCACACTAAAATCAAATGAATCAAATTAGGATTTTACCTTGAGCTCTTAGCTTCTGTCAAAACACAAGTGGGGGACCAATTGGTGATAAACCCGTGTAGATGAAGAACAAAGTGATAACACTGGTTTAACCCCAAAGCTGAAACATCAATGGGTAAGGAAATGGTGAAATTCGAAATCCATATGAAAATCATGCTAGGAAATGAACCAAGAGTTTATTACCTTCAATATTTCATCCTTTGGAAGATAAGATCAAGCTTTGGTTCCAAACTTTGAAGATAATATTTTTCTTCTTCCATTACTATGGAGTCACAAGTTTGAGGGAGATAAAGGAGCTTGTTTTCTTGAAGATGAAAAGAAAAGAGAAGAAGAGAAGAGGAAGGTGTGCATCGGTTAGCTCTTGGAAAGGAGGATAAATTTTTTATTTCTTTTTCTTGGGTGAGAGTCGACTGGTAGGAGGATAGAAATGCTTAGGATTAGTTTTTAGTTTTTTTTTTTTTTCCTCTTTTGTTGACTTGTCTTGGACGATGGGTGCAATAGCTTCCTTAGGAAGCTTGTGGGTCAAATGGCTTGGTGGCTTGCTTTAGAAGCCTATGGATGCAAAGCTTATTTGCTTGTCTTGGGAATCCTATGGGTGAAAGAAATAAAAGGGTTTTGGTTGACTTGGTCAAGACTTATCACATAAGATTGGGAGGAGAAGATGAAGACTTTTCTTTTTTCTTTCTTGGTTGCTTCCTACGGGTGCAATGGGATTAAGCAATCTAGTTTTGTCTTTTTCTTCTCCTTTGTATGGCTTTCACCGTAAGCTTAAGGAGGGACAATGACTTTTGGTCTTTGTTTCCTCCTTCCATCAGAAGCAAGTGGATGGTAGAGATCTATCCACCTCAAGGATACTTTTCACCTACCAATCCAATAGTAGAGAATAATTTGGACATTTCTTAAATAAATAAAAATAAAGGACTTAAGGGAACATATTTCAAAGTCTTAAAAATAATACCCTTGATTTATTTTAATAAACCATATTTTAAAATAAAACATACTCATCTTAAAATAAAATAATTGGAAGTAATAAAAATATCTTTATCTCAAAATATTTAACTTAAAGAATTAATAAAAATGACGTAAGGACCTACGTAGTAGGACTAGGGTATTACAGTGGCCGAGTCCATCTCCGCCTATTTTTCTAAGCCGAGCCTCGTGCTCGCACCTAGTGGGTCAAGTCATCTCCAAGTATCTCCACAAGCTGAGCTCCATGCTCATACCCAGTGTGATCTAGTCCATCTCCTGTCTGGCTCCTCAAGCCAAGCTCTGCACTCACCCCTAGCACAATCGAGTTCATCTCCCACCTATCTCTCTACGCCGAGCCTTGCGCTTGCACCTAGCACGATCGAGTCATTCCTGCCTAGCTCCCCAAGCCGAGCTTCACGCTCGGAGTTCTTCACTACTTAGCACAAACAAATAGATAACTGGAGACCAATTCTCAGAATTTATTTTTCTATAGTGTTTCATAGACTACCTCCATCATGACTTGAATTGAAGATTCTCAAGCCCGTCTTGCTTAGCAAGTCAACCTTTAGAATTATAGGCACACTGGAGAGGATAAAAATAGTAGCCCTAGATATACTAGGCCAAGCCCATAAAGGGGCCATCATCAGACATAGGCTGTGTGCCTAATCATGTAAATCTGTGTATGTCTCTATCTATTTATATATTCTGTATTTATTTTGTATTCAATGCTATGGATGTACATATGGGCATTGTATCGTTGCCCCAAACCGCCCTTGTGGGCTTCAGATGACACCAATCGAGGCCCAGGTCACCATCGTAGGCTGGGAATGACTCTTCCTCCCGTTCTGACCTGTGGGAAGATTTTAGGCATTAATTGCAACGTTTCTAAATTGTATATTTCTCACTTAATGGGTTGAAACCAATCCATACCAATCCAAGAATGACAACAGGGAATATGCATATAAACCATCTTAAGACATGTCAAATGGACTTGCATATATATATATATATATATATATATATATATGCTATCCTTCCTTGGTACTTTGTTAATTGTGTTCTATTCTTGTCTCTGTTGGTGCCACCCCAGTCGTAAAGAGGATCTCGAGAACCATGTCTATAAGGCCCGTTTTGCTAGAGAAAGCATTTAGAGCATGAGTGGGTAGATGGTTGGGTAGGGTATGTGTTAGGAAATGCAATAGGAACAAGAGTAAAGACATGATTAGTGAGTATTAAGTTTAGATTTTGGTTGATTTTAAGATGAATAAGATGTTTAGATCTAATTCGTTTATTAGTTTTGGATCTAGTATACCTCCTGATATTATTAATGAAGAAGATTTTTCTGTTGTAGAAACTGATAATATTGATTTCAATAAATGAAGTATTCCAAAGATTGATGCTAAATCTATTTACAAAACTATTTGGACTCAAACTGTTTTCATAACTGAGTTTAATATTAAAACTGTTGAACAAACTTATGCTATTTCAAAATCCCATGAAAAATGTTGCTTATTTAACAGAAAATCTATTCAAGAATTTCTGGTAAAAGGTTACAAGTTTCTGCATATTGGTTCTGTTCAAGTTGCTGTTAAACCTCTCACAAGGAAAGACATCAATGCATCGGTACTTCTTTGCTTGAGAGATGCTAGATTCAAAAAAATTGAGACTAGCATACTTGGTATGATTCAATTGTCTCTGCTTAGTGGTTCTATTCATTTTGATTGTTTTTCTGATTTAACTCTTGCTTTAGATGATCCTAAAATCCTTAAAACTTTAACTTTAAATATTCTGACATTTGGTTTTGATATGAAAGAAGGTAGTAAGCCTCTTGCCATAGTTTACCATATTTATTATCGCGTATTAAAAACTAATTTGAACCCTAAAGCTATTTTGAAAACTTCAGGAAATAAAACTTTGTTAATCCAAAATTCTACTCTTGATGCTAATATTCAGGTTCCAAAAATGATTTGTTGGAAATATATTGCTCTTCCCAATGAATGGATTTTGGAACATGAAGTTCCTCCTGCTAAGGTTATTTCTGATGAACTTAACGTTGATTATATTCAACAGTATTTAAATGGTACTGTTAAAATTTGTTTTGATTAACCTTTGGTAAACAATGAAAGGAGAAATTCTTTTGCTAGAATCGGAAGTTCCTTTGTTGGATCTATTGTTGACAATCCCGAAAGAAGAGACCAAAATTTCATAAACTTTCTAGAAGATTCAGTCAAAATTGTTAAACCTGATTTAAAATTGAAAGGTGTTTCTACATTCTCTCAAATTACTTCTGCTTACTACACTACCAGAAATACAGAAGTATCCAAAGGTAAAGCTATAAAGGAAGAAGCTGATAAAGAAAAAAATGACGCTTCCTCTTTATCCCCAAAATCTTCAGATATGGTCGCTCCTATTCATCACAACCAATTAACTATAATCAATAGAGCCTTTGAAATTGATTTGATTATTTTATATAATGAATATAGTTCTATAAAAAATCGTTGTAAGAGAAAATCTTATCATGCTACTTTTTCTGATTTAGAAAAACATGTTAAACGAAAATGGAAAGACAAAATGTATGCCTTACAAAAGCATATATTATTCTTTAACTTCGTTGAGAATTATTATGTTTCTAAATAGTTTGAATGTTGTTAAAACAAATTTTTTCAAGGAAGAAGGGAAAATAATGATAAGATCTAGTTACCCCCTTTACAGAAAATTATTATTTCTCATAAATGAACAGATATAAATGCTTCTCTTTTTAAAATACCCAATGTTGATTCTAATGCTACTACTTTTACTAAAACAAAGAAGGTTATTGAACAACAGAATTTTGTTAATGATACTCTTCATCTTATCGGTCAACAATTAGATCTTATTGAATAAAAGGTTGAAAACCATGTTTCTACTACTACACTTGAAAAACTTTTGATTATTTTACAAGAGATAAGGCAAGGTCCCAAGACTAAACCAACCAACACTTTGATAAAATTAATCAAATGCTTGCTTATTTAAAGAATGAACTTTCTACCAGTGTTTTAAGTAGCAAAGGTAAAAAAGTTGTTGCTGACTTTCTTACTAAAGAATCATCTTATTATGATTCTTCCGACAATAAAGATATTCTTTTACTTGAAAAGAATTTTGAAAAAATTGATCTGGGAAAACCTAGGATTAAACAATTTTCTTTGAGAAAACCTAATCCCATGACTATTAAAAAAAATTGGTATTCCAGGCATACTCCTCCTAATTTACAGTTTGAAGAAAGAATTTTTCAAACTTTGTTTTCTGTTTCTTGTGACAAATTGTATGAATGGAATCTTGATAGATTATTTGAACAAGAAATCTTGAATACCATGAACAAAATGTCTGTGGTTGCAAATGCGTATATTAATAACAACAATCTTAGTCAAACTAGGACAACTGATTTATTAACTACCAGATTCTCTGGAATGCTTCGACACTGGTAGTATAAACACCTCTCAGAAGAAGCAAGAGAAACGATTATGATTTCTGTCAAACATGATGATAACAACAAGCCTATTTGTTTATCAAACCCTAGGAAGGGGTGTCCCTGATGATATTAATACTTTGACCTATACTATTATTAAACATTTTGTTGATACTCCCCCTACATTACTAATCACATTAGTGATTATCTGAATAATTTGAGATGCCGTCAAATGTCTTATTATAGATGGTATCAGGATGTTTTTCTTTCTAGAGTTATATGTAGGGAAGATAGTAAGAAACCCTATTGGAAAGAAAAATTCATTTATAGATTACCTCATTTATATGCTTACAAATTGAATGATGAACTTATTGATATCTTGGGACTCCTTAATTACGTTAATTACACATACGGTGATATTATCAATACAATTAAGAAGCTTGATATTAGTATGTGCAATGATAAAAAAATGTTTCGTCAACAGATGAAAAATAGTAAGAAAGCCAAAAATGAAATGAGAAATTTCTATAAACAATTTGGCCTTCTTCCTATTGTTTCTTCTAGACAGAAGCACAAACATTTTCATAAATATGCTAAAACTCACTTCAAGAAAAGATATGGTAAGTGTGAAATTTTTATAAAAAGCCTTCTGATTTTTATAAGAAAAAATCTTCTTATAGAAAAAGACTTTTCAAAATCCTTCACAAGGAAAATGTTTTAACCATGGCAAGTATGGTCATTTTTCCAAAGAATGAACCAAAAAATCCAGTAAATTGCAAAACGAGCTTAATAAATTAAAACTTGAAACCAAAAAATCCAGTAAATTGCAAAACGAGCTTAATAAATTAAAACTTGATAACAATGATCGTGAGGAACTGATTCGAATTTTAGAAATAAAATCCACTAAATCATCTAATATCAATGAATTCAATTCAAGTGATTCTGAACTATCTAATTCTTGTTGTAAACTTTGGGTAATACAATCAATGTTTTAATCAAGACCGAAGAATAAGAAATTTTTTTGTTAACTTTGATTAGCCAAAATATAAATCTTGAGCTTAAATAAGAGTATCTTCTGAAGCTCAAGAAAACTATGGTTTGATAAGAACATGAGATTTCTAAATCCAAAATTAGTTTTCAAGAAACTTTGTGAATATTTGAAAAAAAAAACCAAAAGAAATTTCTACTAATGATTTACACGAGAAATCGTTTCCATTAAAAAATAGATTGTTGATGTCAAAACTGAGATAAAGAATTTCAAATCTGAAAATAATTCTTTTAAACTAGAAATATTGTGTTTAAAAATTGATAAACATTTTGATTAGGATACTCCTTTTGATAATGATGGGCAACAAAATGATGATTCTGATTCAAGTTAGAAGGAAGTTACTCCTTTTGACAATAATGAAATTTGTTTGATCCATCATACTATTCATCCCAAATAATTTTTTAAAGTTCTTCATCATTGTTTGTCATGAATTTGAATTCACTGTGATTGATATGATTGATTTCGGATGAAATATGAACTGTATTTAAGAAGGAATAATTCCTTGTATATATTACGAAAAGTCTATTGAAAGACTTTTTTTTGCTAATGGATCTCAAATGAAGATCAAATATGAGCGTAATAATGCTATGTCTGCCAAGACAGTGTTTGTTTCAAAATTACTTCTATGCTTGTTAAAAGTATGACTGATTAGGTCATATTAGGAATTCCTTTTATTTCTCCTTTATGCCCATTCCTTTCGAATAAAGATGGTATTATTACCAACCCTTTAGGTTAGAGAGTAAAATTTAAATTTGTTTCAAAATTCTATATTAATACGAATGATTGTTTGAAATATTTGGTTTCTGCTAAAACAAAACATTTAAATTTCCTACAATAAGAAATCAAGTATAAAAAAATTGCTGAACAATTATCTGGTAAATTGTTACAGTAAAAAATCAATGATTTCAATAAAAGACTAGTTGATGATGTTTGCTCTAATCTTCTAAATGTTTTTTGGCAGAGGAAGAAACATGTCGTTAATTTACCTTATATTAAAGATTTTTCTGAGAAAAATATTCTCACTAAAGCTTTACCTATTCAGATGAATAATGAAACTTTTTGTATAACAAAGATTCAAGATTTGATTGCTAAGAAGATTATCAGGCATAGTAAGTCTCTTTGGTCTTGTACTGCTTTTTATGTTCAGAAAAATGATGAAATTGAGAGAGTGACACCTTACCTAGTTATTAATTACAAATCATTGAATAAGGTCTTAGAGTGGATTAGGTACTCTATCCCCTATAAGAATGACTTGATTCATAGTCTTAGTGATTCAGTAATCTTTTCCAAGTTTGACATGAAGTCTTGATTTTGGCAAATCCAGATTAGTGAGTCAAATAAGTATAAGACTGCTTTTACTACCCACTTGATCATTATGAGTGGAATTTTATGCCTTTTAGACTCAAGAATGCCCCAATGAGTTTCAAAACGTTATGAATGATATTTTCAATTCATTCACTCATTTCACCATTGTTTATATTGATGATGCTCTCATTTACTCTAAGTCTATTGATGAACATTGAAAACATTTACATTTGTTTCTTGACAACATTAGATGCAATGGTCTTGTTGTTTCTGCTAAAAAAGTAAAATTATTCCAAACCAAGATTAGATTCCTTGGTTATGATATTTCTGAAGGAAAAATTTGATGTATCAGTCATGCTATAGAATTTCCTAATAAGTTCCCTTATATCATTCTTGATAAAACTTAGTTGCAGATATTCCTTGGTTCTGTAATCTATGTTGCTGATTTTTATAAGGACATAAGGAAACAATGTCCCCCACTCTTTGAGCAACTACATTCCAACCCTTCTCGTTGAACTGAAATTCATACTACTCTTATTAAGCAAATCAAGATACATGTTAAAACTCTACCATATCTTGGAATTCCTACTACTGTTTATTTCAAAATTGTTGAAATAGGTACCTCTAATATTAGTTATGGTGGAATTTTGAAAGAGATTATGTTACCAAACTCGTTTGAACAAATTGTTTGCTTCTATTTTGGAGTCTAGAATACTATACAAATTAATTATTGTACTATTAAGAAAGAACTTTTATCTATAATACTAGGTATTTCTAAGTTTCAAACTCACTTATTAAATCAAAATTTTTTATTATGTATTGATTGTAAAAGTGCTAAATATGTTTTAGAAAAAGATGTTGGAAACATTACCTCTCAGCATATTTTTGCCAAATGGCAAGCTATTTTAAGTGTGTTTGGTTTTGATATTGAATATATTAAAGGATTTCAAAATTATATTCCAAATTTTCTTACTCGTGAATTCTTGCAGAAACCATGAGCAAGAAAAAAGACAAGCAAGAAGTAGAGTGTCACTCCTCCCCCAATTCCTGATAAAAATGGGTTTGCTACTCCATTAGATATTGCTAATAGGTCTACTACTCTTGGCAGTATTCCTACTATTAAACCTACTTCATTCTCATGTGCTCTTAGTATACCTTATGATCCTTATGCTAAGCCCATTACCTCCATCCAATATTGCCCTGCTTAAAAAACTGAAGATATTAAAAATCTTTAACCCAAAACCTTGAACTAAATAGTTTTATATATACAGATCCTTTCAAAATTACTTCTAGTTATTTTCCCCTAGTTTTCACTAGATTCCTGCTAAAATCCTTCAATACGTACTCTTATCTTGTTCCAAACAGAATCTCTTATTATTAAACTCATTATGATAAGATTGATAAAACCAAATTGATCTATCATAGTGCATACATCTTGAATATTGTTACTGAAATAAAATGGGGAACCTATCCCTATGCTTCAAAAAAACTTCCTCATTCTAATATTGTTTACTGTTACTATGATTATATCGATGTTTTGTTCAAATTCATACTATTTCAAACTCCAGAGATGCCACACTCTTGATTCTTAATTTTGACAAGAAATTCAAGACTGATTTCCCTCTTTGGTTCCTGAGATAGTGACACCAATTTGGCCCTATTCCTAAAGTCTTTCTTGATAAAATTCAAAAGGCCATTAAGTATTTTGCTACTGTTTTCGAAATGAATCAATATAATAAAAAATTCCCTTACTTTCTCTATTTTTGCAAGAAATATAAGGTTTCTTGGATCTTAAAATAGAGTTATGAATGGAATGGAGATATATTAGTCTGTTATTGGTTCATCAAGTGGTGGGATAGATATCCCTACACATAGGATGTCATTGATAATGTTGCTAGAGATGTTTCTCAAACTTACTTAGGCCACTACCTCTGCTAAACAGATTGCTAAACTTGTTACTTCCTTTACTAGATCTGAGTCCAAGAAGAAGTCCCAGAAACCACCCCAAGGCTATCCAGTGATTGATCCCCATCCAAAAATGAAGAAATTATTGACATTGGTATAACCCAACAATAAATGTTGAAGACGCTTGATAAAGAACTCTTGATTCCCGCTGTTGGTTCCTGCAAAGATAGAGATTCCTTTTGATTGGACTCTTGGGTTTTCAGTAACTTTCCTGTAGTCAAATTATTTACTATTCACTACTATTCATTATACTTGTATTTACTATTCACTATTGTTTATTGTACTTGTAATTCGTCCCTTTTCCTATACAGGGGGCTTGACTTTGTTGAAACTAGAACGCATTTTTAGAGAATCCTTAGGAACTCCAGAACCCTTCTCTTTCTCTATTTCCTTGCTCCATTGTAATCCCATAATATTGTTTCAATTACTACTTGTGAGTATTTTCAGTATTTGTTCTTGTTGATCTTTTCAACTACGTTTGTACTACTCTTATATTTATCTTGCTCTTTATTTTCGACTTGGATTCTAGTCATCTGGTCCTTATTTAATTGGATTCTAGTTATCTGGTCCCAAC
>QEOW01000614.1:438206-469685 GCA_003123825.1 Juglans hindsii
CAATTCAATATTCCCATGGAGTCTTCATTTATTATAGTTGTTGTCATTAAGTTGCTGTTCTTTAAACAACTTTCATAAGCATTAGATGATCAGGCCAATATTTTGGTCTTTTGCGCCTTGATCTTTAATTATGTTCTTGGTCAAGCCAATATTTGCAATTCCATTTAATGTCTTATAGCATTCTCATTGAATTGGCAAAATACAAATTTAAATTTTAGCTAATATCACTCAGAGTTTGTCGGTGTCTATTCCATTCAAATCTAATCCCTATATTGGATTTACTCTCTATATGATTAAAAAATAAAAATAATTTAATAGTTTTTTTATTGAATACCTATTTTTATCACATTTTGTAGTTCTACCAATTAAGATTTAATTTAATTATATTCTAATTAAATTAAATCTTAATATTCTAATTAATATTAACTAATTAATATATTTTTATCACATATTATATTTAATAATAATAAATTAAAGGTATTTTCTTAATTACAAAAAGCACCTACATATTTGGTGAGAGGAGTGAGAAATGAATTATATAGTGTTTGGCTAAGTTACTATACGAAAAACAATTTAGTGAGTTACTGTAATTAGGTCCATAAATTTATCCAAACATGCTTAATTCAATGTGGGGTGTTTTAAATGTCTTGTTAGCTAAATTTAGTTGAAGTTAGATTTTATCCCAACCAATGAGGATGTTCTAATTAAGTGGCCAGTACTTGATAGGTTGAATGACATGACTACACCTTACCAAATATAAGATTCAACTTTCTTTTTGGAATTCAATGAAAAAAAATTTTACAAACTATAATGCTATCGGTAGATTCGGTACAACAAAGTCTAAAGCTGGAATTTCTATGCTCCCCAGTCATTTATAAATCCATTTTTATGACTGTACGCGTTTAAATATCACAATATTATAAATGGAAAATAAATAGTATCGATGGCTTTTTGTTACGTACTCTATTAGGCAATAGAAATATACACATGATCAAGATATCCAGCAGCAGATCAGGGTCCCAAAATTAGCAGCATCACACAGAGTACACCAACCAAAAACCAACTAGCAACACCTATATATGGACCAAGCACCTAGCTAATCGAGTACATGATACATATCAAGATCTTTTCAAGTATTTATCTAAATTTGAAGATCGGAAAAAACATAGATATACAATTTATCTTACGTGTCTATCTTTTCCCTCTTCTACATAAAAAATCAAGGAAACCAGAAATTAATATATCCATTTCCCAACATCGATCAATCATTAGCTCCTAATGATTGGTTGTAGGGGAGAAAAAGGAAGCCAAAAAAATAAATGATAATACTGAATAAATTATAATTTAAATATGGGGGCCATATAAACATGAAAATATCCTTAAATTAATCTGCTCTCTTACCAATTGAGCATAGGATCAATGTCCATATATATATAAAATGTATATATATATATATATATATATATATATATATATATGAATATAGACTTTATAATTGAGTAATAGGATATGATCGATTTTCATATATGGGGGGGTCTACCAAGCCTATATAATGAGATGAACTACACAAAAAAGCTTGAAGATGTATTCAATATATTAATATTTCATGAATAACATGAGTAACTAGTCTTATAAGTCGGTGACAAAGTTAGGGAATCACATCCAAATGATTATTAATTGGATCACCCTACGTACCAAGAGAGAGGGGAGAGAGAACTCTTTGGAGTACTGAAGATGTATTTATCTATGATGCTGACAGCTGGACACAGTAACGCTAGTTGTACGTGGGTCCCAAGTATATAGTGGTTCGGATGGTGGCTGTTACATGGAAGGAATCTAGTGGCTCTTTGTCTCTATATATATGTTAGTGAAAATGGGACAAATACCAGTCCAAACTGACAAGGTTTTCGTCCATGATCATGATGTCAAGAACCAAAAATCAGTCTATTAAGTAATATCTAAACAGAATATGGGTAGAACCAAATATATATATATATATATATATATATATATATATTAATTCATGAATTTAATATTTGTTTTTCATTAGTACTAATTAATTAGGAGGATGATCTCCTTATCATTTAGATATTTAATTGGTGAATTTTTTAATTAATCACTCACATGTGTATCACACAAGTACTCATCATGTGAAGTTAGATGGAGTAGAATATTAACGTGAAAACAGAATCCATATATTCAATAGTGATTATATTTCATGCATTTCGATCATTTAATCCATATATACACACACCATATATGTTGCAAGATAATCCCCAATATTATCCCTTAGTATATCATGAATCTCAAAAGAAATTTGCGATAAGTGAGGGAAAAACAGAAAATAAATTAACTTGAAACGATATGAATGTAATTCGGGAGAAAATATTGAATTATGAGCTTTCTACACAAAGAAATGAGAGGGCTGTGGACTAACAATCATCATGCATGTAAGAGATCATGCATAAACAATGGGGCTAACATGAAAAACAAACAGTAATAATAAGAAAAAAAATACTCCAATAGCATGATCATATTGGAAGTGCACTTAATTGCTCAATTAATATTTCAGAATGGACTTGATTAATATTTAGGGAGTACTATATAATTGATACATATACCCAAATGGAAGATAAAATCTGTTGTGGTGATATTTTTCTCCAAAAAAGAAGTCATTGTAAGCAAGTTATCAAACTCTCGACAAGATAATGTATTTCTAATTTTAAGAAAAATCTGATTGCTTCAGTCATATAAGAGCGAGCTTCTTAGTTATACCAAAAGAACTAGTCAAAGTTATAATTGGAGTTCCAAGCTCAAAGTGTCTCATTATGTTTTCTAACTTAATTCAAACTATAGTTTGAATCCAATATTTCCAAACCACCACAATACCATGCACTTTGTAACAAAAAGTGAGAGAAGATCAGACTCAATACTCGTTCATCATGATCAGCTAATTAAAAAGCTAAAATAAGCTGGACAAAAAAATTAAATTAATTTTTCTAATAATTTTCACCGGCTGCGTTTTCACTTCTTAATAAAGTGGTTCTCTCACTTTGTTAACAGTACGTACAGTCGCCGCTAATAAAACATTACAGATCAGATATGAAGGGACGAAAGACACTTAGATTACACGTTTGAAGCCACTAAGGGAGAAGCAGACAAGAAAAATCTCTTTTAATTGGTTGGTTTTTGAGCAGTAGGCAGTAAAGCTCCCGGAAAACATATATATTATTAATTTCAGCATCATGTTTCCAAAACATGATTTATATCCAATCCATTAATCACGGAAAGCCATTATACTTTGGAAAACAGAATTAGGAGTTTGTACCCCCCATTAAAATCAGTGCCCCTTCATGATCATATAGTTCAGTACTCAGTATCAAACTTTTTTACACTAGAAGAAAAAAGGGTTAATCCAGCGCAATGATAATGTGAGCAAGCTTCTTAGATTCTACCAAAAGAAGTAGTCAAAGTTATAATCAAAAATCCTAGTTAATGTGTCTCATTATCTGATCAAACTTAATTAAGGATGACAAATGAGATAGGTCTGATTAATTTAGAAATAATTAGATATATCATCTATATCTATATATATATATATAGCATAATTTATTAAATCACATCTTAATATAAGAGTCATCCCTGTTCTTGATCATTAGTAGCATTAGGACTACATGCACTCAAACCAGTAAAAAGAGTTTTTTCTAGCACACATTTTGGTATATGAAGTCTGTTGTGGGTAAATGAGGCATTTTCTATCTACATTTGGGCAACAAAGTTTGCCCAAGAGGATTAAAGAAAAAAGGCCCTAGCTAGCACAAATCCAATTTCAAGAGCACAGAAAAATGAGAATATGTTCAGTCTATCAAGACAACATTTTTATCAGTTCATGAGAATTGGAAACTTGCTCAAAAAAAACCAAATTCATACAGGGTCATGCTTGGGGATCATACTTCTGAAAAATTTCCTCAAGCCTTGTCACTTATCCTTAAAAAAGTCTTGTTGTGTTAGCCCCACGAAAAGACACACGCACACACACATATATGCCAATCCATATTGTGGATGTACAAATTGTTCCCTGTTCTCTTCAGAAGGGCTGGAAATTTTTTTCGGTAATGTCACTCTCTTGGTGACTGCACCAGGGAATAGTCCCAGAAGAATACAGATTTCCTACTAATTACCGAAACACTAATCAATTAATATCTGTACATTCTGTTATGAGAACAGGTACACTCCAAAAACAAGTAGGACTATAAACTTGAGATTATCTATAATGCGTTTTGACTAATTAGTATAAGATGTATTGGCAAAATAGCAATTTTTTACTGGGTCATTCAATGTTCGAGCCACGGACATGAGTTCTGTGAAACACAAAATGCAGATATTGAACGCAAATTTCGTGAAAAGAAACCCTAATTACTGGTACATTTCACAACTGCACAGATAGAAATTAGTCTAGCAACAAAAAACTCCTAATTTTGTAAAGAAACCCGCGCTTCAAATCGATTCATTACCAAACTCCAACTGAGTTGCAGCCATACCTGTGGTGACAGAAGGACCCACGCTATCCCTCAATTGAATCTCGACCAACCTCAGTTGGAAGCAGCTGACCCAAATCCCACAGATTCAAAGAGACGAATCGCACGGCTCCTAATCAGCTTCGGGGATACTATCTCGACCGTAGCTTCCGCGGGAGGAAAATGTGGTAAAGGAGCAAACTTTGGGTGGTCGGGCGAAAGTGGAGATGAAATCGTTGGGGGGACGTGGGTGGAGTAGCAGCTGATCTCTCGGAAAGGCAAATGGAGATGGAATATTGCGGAAGAACAGAGAGAAGTGGAGGGGGAAAGAAATCGGGGGGAAAAACAAAATATTTTTAAGGGAATGGCACCACTTACTATATTACGGCGAAATCGAGCGTTGCAACATGTTTTTTCTTTTACCGGCGAAATAAATCGCTGTTAAAAAGACTATTTTCGCTGCAACTCGATAAGTTACTTGATGAATCAGTTTTCTCAAAGGAATTAAGCGGCGATTAAAAAATCGCCGCAAAAACTACTCTAATGCGGCGTTCTGTTTTGCAAGACTAGAAAAATCGCCGGAAAAACCCTTTTTTCTTATAGTGAAAACAACTTAGTCCTTTAGATTTTTTATGATAGTCTTTCATGCAATAATATTCATCCATTATCATTTTTGTAAATATATTTTTAAAAACTTTGTTCTCAATAAAAACTAAAAGATGATTTTTCATAAACTCATCTTTCACTTAGTATGTGAGCTAGTTTATATAAGTTTCATAAATAATATGGATATTGTGTTGCCACATTCAGTATATAATGCTACAATTGAGGCCAAAAATAATTTTTTTCTTGCTAATAAAATCTAAAGCTCGACTGTTTTTCATACAAAATATCAACCTTAAATGATTCTCCTATTGTTTATTTCACTTTGGGTTCTATATTAAGAAGCTTAGTATCATTTAATAAAGAAGTTTTGTATCCATATTAATAAATGTTTTTATCCTACATCTAATTTTAATGTTAAGCTATTTTAGAATTTACCCATCAAATTAAAGGAATGTGACGCCCCCAACCTCCGCTTGGGATGTGACAAATACTTGGAGCGTCGGAACATGCAACACATGGTTACATACCCCATTCATGATAGTTAATATGTAGTGCATCCTAGTATGCACCTAGTAGTATGCAACAATCGTAGCGGGGTGACTTATAAAAATTTCTTGCCAGAATAAACTAAACATCCCAATAGATCAAATTAACCATAGATAGATACTGCCTTATTAAAGAGGTCCACATAGTAAGGCATAAGTTCAGGCATAATGTGGGAGATAGATTCTCCTTATTATAGACACTGTATCACAATTTCATAAACCAAATAAGTCAAATTATTCCTCTCATCTACTCTACGTTGTATAGAATCGTCACTATAAACATCAAAACCAAATCCAGCCACTGGTCAGGGTTGGACTCATCCTCAACCATCTTCTTCGTCGTATGCCGATCCTGACACAGCTTCTACCATTATGAGGGGACGACCACAGTGAGATTCCATGATATCTTAGTAAGTTAAATAACCAATTTGCATAGTGATAAGATATGCGTGATTAATGATAAACATGATATGCATGCTTGATATGTAGAAAACCCATATTTGTCTCCCATTCAGATTCCTCAACTTCTTTCATAAAAACATTAATGCACATTTTATTATAGAGAATATTTTTGTACTCCATCTTTTCAAAATCATAACATTTCTTATTTATTAGTGCCATCATTAACATAATATAACATATGGTATCATCAGAGCTCCCCATTTATACTACGAGTACCTGCTAGTGACCATAGTATAACTCACATTGAAACTACGTTGTCTGCAGACTTATAACTCAATGCATAGGTATCATAACATTTCATTATCATAACATATCATCATAACATGTGACGTTTATACAAGAATCATAAATAAATTATTTAAGAGTAAGTTAGAAGTTAACTTACAAACTCTTTTGGTATTTTAAGGAATTTGGTGTGACTGTAATAAGAGGCTTTCTAAGTTAGGAATTATAAACCTAAGGAAGATGTTCCTAATTAAAAGGGTTCAAAAGATGTCACTGCGCCCATTGCCTCTTCTTTATTAAGTTCATCTCGTAGAATGGGTTACATATTCCTATACTGATTAAAGAAAGTCATTGATTCATTGAGTTACAGGCTTTCAAGGAACTCATAGATTACATAGCTTACAGATTAGATAGGACTGTTTCCCCTTCTTCACTACGCTCGTCTCCCCTCAGGGAAGATACAACAATAAATAGCTAGAACTTGTAGTTGTGGTTGCTTGTGTTGAAAACACTCTTGGTTACACTCTTGCCTCCAAAGATCTCTTCGCTTGCTACTAAGTACTCAAGGAACTAGAACTCGAAACCTTGATTTTGCTATTTTTGTAAGAGACCAGTGAACCCTCTGGCGGCCCCGAAACTTTCAGCATGTTAGCCCCAAATTTTACCAAATTTCACAAACCTCATATTTTCAATGTTCCAAATCCATAGATGACCTTAGAATTGCAAGAATCAATCAACTACTGTGCCAAATCTGTCCAACCCATGGCATGCTTTTTTACCATTTTCGTGATTTTAAGCCTGTAACTTCTATAGATGCATGTGGGATCAAGTTTCAACAACTTTCAAACCATAAATCTGATCTTGGGGACGTTTTTAAAACTTAGGTTCAGGTCACACGCGTTTATCCCAACACTTATGCATTGGTTAACACCAAATCATCATAAAACCTTCAAACCGGGTATAAGCATGAGGCTTTTGGCTTCTTTTAACATGTGAACCCTTAAGGCCTAAATAAATCATGTACTTCAACCCCTAACATGATGATAACAGATTTATAAAGGTTTATAACACAAATTTTGGGAAAATAATTCATGCAATGACTAGATCATCTTCATGTCAGTGGAAACCGAATGCTTAGATGATCAACATAAGATATGGACTTATAAACCTATCATGACACGTTTCCCTCAAATATAAACCTTCAAGCAATCTTTCAAGACATTACTAAAACATATAAGATCATGTCAAGGCATGTCATGTCTAAAAATTCATCCCAAAATAATTTATTCAAGCAAGACTCCAAATCTGAACCGAAATGCATCTCTTCAAGTTAAACCTCATATGACTCATTCAAATCCTCATTCTTATGCCATAATTCAAGGTCTAACATGTCAATATAACACCCAATAAGAAGATGGGGTAGGATTATTCACCAAACCGTGGCTTTTGATGCTCCAAAAATAAGTCACTTCAAGAACTCACACTTACTCGGTTTCACCTTTCTTTCACACTAGGAGTATTTTGCTCTCAAAAACACTATGAGGAAGCTTGAGGAACTTGTGTGAGTAAGTGAGGGGTGAAGGGGGACTGAATGGTTTCAGAATTTTGAACAAAAATCACAAGGGAAGACAAGTTGCTTAGAGCAGAAAAACTCGTGAGGAGAGAGACAACTCATCGCTGCCTAATTCGGCGCGTGACTGCTCATCGCCGGCACAGATCTTGTCACCGGGCTTAGGCGGTTTCGCCATGGGCTTTCTGGCTCCATTGTGACCTATTTCACCTCCTCTCGGGCCGATCGTGCTTCAACCCAACGGATCTGCATCAATTTTGGGCTGCAGACACCTCACCAGTGAAAATAGCTGTTACAGCCTCGAGACTCGTCGGAGAACAGATCCTGTCAGGAATGCAAATCCTCGATTGTGCTTTGTAGCAAGGCATATAGGCTAAATTTCGTAGTCCTCTGTGTTTTTGCACGCAACATGGTTGCTACTGGGATTCTTCAAGGACCTTTGCCGCCGCTTGTTAAACAGAGATCCTTTGCAGAGATAGTAGCGCAAGCACCAGAACCCCTTCTTGAAGTGGAAATTCTGATGCAACCATTAAAATATCTTGAAGGTGTTCCACATGTTGCCTTCACAAAGGAATAGGTGGATCGATCTACTTTCCCTTTTCGGTTCTCTCTAGTTTTGAAATTCTTGAGACAGAGGCCATCGTTAGACAAGATCCGAGCTTTCATACAGAGCCGATGGGGACTAGAGTCATACTTGTAATTTCAACGTTGCTTAAACCGAGATTCGTTTTCATCAGGTTTGGCATCGAATCTGATTTTCTTAAAGTTTTTGTGAGGGAGTCTTGTGCGGTTGAAGGGGTCCCATACCTTGTGTTCCGATGGTGCCTTGAGTTTGATGAAAATCATGAGTTACCCATGGTCGCGGTATGGATTGCGTTGCCTGGATTGCCACCAAACTACTACCACGAGTCATTCCCGCGTAACATTACTTTGCTGCGTGGGCAGTTCATCTGAAGAGATAATAGCACAAGATGTGCAACATGCATAGACGGCGCCTGAGTCTATAATAGTATGGATGAGTCTAAGCCTCCAATAGAGTCTGTTTGGATTGGAATGCCAAATCATTTGTCGAGTAGGCTTTAGGAAGTAATTTACGAAACCTTGCCAGCCTTCTGTAATAGATGCCGCATCCAGGGACATAATAGATCTACCTGCAAATGGGAGGTTACAAATGAAGAATAGTTGCAGGAAGAGGAAGGTAGAGCTTGAAAAGTCTGGATGCATAAGGATGCACAAAACACTACAATTTTGAATGTTGATGGTGCACAGGTGGATGATGATGCACTAGTTGATAAGGATACACTGGTTGTTTTGCCTGAGCAGGATGCCGTGACACCTACTTTTGTTGTGGAGGAGATGGTTGATGGGGAAGGAGATACTGTCCTTGCTCAATCGGAGATGGTGGTGGCAGATAACAGAACACTAGGTGGAGGGAAAAGAAATCAAATTGATGGGCCGCTCGTGAATGAAGTCCACTCGATGCAGGCTTTGTGCAAAATGGTGGTGGCTGTAAACAGCCCACTCGGTGTAGGTTTTGTGCCAATTTCGAATGAGGGATTTAAACCCAAGAGGCTAGCCGAAGAGAATAAGGTGGGTTTTCATGGTGGGCCAGCATCAATTGTGTTGGTGGAAGCACAAAATGAATTTAGGCTTGGTCCCATGATGGAGGAAATGGGTCAGATGGAAATGGTGGAACTTGATCCAATGAATCCAGAGGCTTATGATGTTGATGGTGATAACACCCTGAGACTAAATGATGATGAAGCTCAGTCCAGAAATGAAGGTGAGAGAGACAAGTTAAAAGCAAATATGCAAAAGGACTATAGCATAGATTCAGAAATTCCAAGAATTGCAGTATGTCTGTCTCCAAAAACGAGCTCCACTAGGACGACAACTCACCCCTCTAAACTTAATCTTTGATTAGCCCCATCATTTTTTGGAACATCCGGGGAGTGAGAACATCTCAAATGCAGTTGAGAAAAATTATTAAAAAATATAGGCCTAAGATCTTAGCTCTGGCTGAACCATTCTTGCTGGAAGAAAAAATCCCAAATCTTTTGAGCAAGTTTAGTTGTGACTCTTTTATAAGTATGAAGCAATGAAAGGAAAAATCTGGCTGCTGTGGAACTCAGTTGTCTCTGTTAACTGGTTGGCTGGGTCAAATCAATTTGTGACTGTGATGGTGCAGGATAATGGGAATGTTTTTATTTTAACCATTGTATATGCAAAATGCAATCAAATAGAGAGACGAACTGTTTGGGCGGACCTGGAATCTACTAGAAATAGTAATCTTCCCTGGCTTCTTTGTGGAGACTTGAACATTATTAAAGATGACTCAGAAAGAAGAGGTGGACACCCCCGCCTGCTTGCTACATTGGAGGAGTTTAATATATGTATTCAATCTTCTGGAATTCTGTATATGTGCTTCAAAGGTCCGAGGATGACATGGAGTAATGGCCAAGGTGGACTGGCTCGGAGCTAGGCCAGGTTAGATAGATGCTTTATTGATTCTAATTTTCTTAACTGCTTTCCTAATTTTTTTACCAGGTTCTAGCTCGCACCACCTCAGATCACTCTCCTTTGGCAATCCAAATGGGTAAAGACCCTTTCTGGTATGGGCCTAGTCCTTTTTGGTTTCAGTTTATGTGGACTGATCATATGGATTTTCTTAGTACTGTGGAGAGGGTATGGAATCAAGAGGGGTTTGGTGGGCTCAATAATTTTTCTTTTAAACTTAAAAAGTTTAAGGTGACTTTAAAGGAGTGGAATAAGTGTGTGTTTGGCAGGACTCAGGTCCTTATTAATGATTTAGAGCAACGTGTTGATAGACTGGAAAATAGCCTTCAAATTTTTTTTATTGACTAGGATGAGAAGGATTTGTTGGCGTCTAAATTGGAATTATTGACTTGGATGAGTAGAGAGGATACTAGATTGTCTCTTATGGCCAAGAAAAGTTGGCTTAAAGATGAGGATCAAAATTCTAAAATTTTTCATGCTATTTTCAATGCTAAGAAACAAAAAAGAGTTAATGAGATGTGCTTGGCCGATGGTACTATTTTAAGTACCCCTTTGGATATTCATAATGCTGCTATGGACTATTTTCAACAATTTTTGGGTCAAAGCACCACTTGCAATTCACCTAATTTAAGTGATTTGATCTCCCCAGTGATTAATAGTGACGATAACTTGTTGATTTGTAGAGCCCCTTCCCTTGAAGAAATAAAGGATGCTCTTTTCAGTATCCCTATTGATAGTAGTCCTGGACCCTATGGTTTTGGGTTGGTTTTTTCAGAGTCTGTTGGGATATTGTTAAGAAGGATTTACTGGAAGCAATTTCTGAGTTGTTCCTAACTCGTTCTATCCCTAGATTCTATATTGCTTCTTTTATTGTTTTGATCCCTAAAGTGGATAAGCCATCTGCTTTTGATAAATTCAGGCCTATTTGTTTTTGCTTTGTGACTTACAAGATTTGTGCTAAGATTATTGTGAATCGCCTGACTAATTTGCTTTCTAAGATTATCTCTCAAGAGCA
Source organism: Juglans hindsii (assembly GCA_003123825.1). Taxonomy (NCBI): domain Eukaryota; kingdom Viridiplantae; phylum Streptophyta; class Magnoliopsida; order Fagales; family Juglandaceae; genus Juglans; species Juglans hindsii. Next base: position 449,664 of record QEOW01000614.1, read on the forward strand.
AGGGGCGTTCTACCCTAGTCGCAGCATCTTTGAGAACATTAGCTTAACCCAAGAGATGGTCCACTCTATTCATAAAAACTCGAATGATGGTAATATTTTAGTCAAGCTTGATATGTCTAAGGCTTATGATAGAGTTAACTGGGACTTCCTTTTTCATGTCATGGCTTCTTTTGGTTTCTCTTCACATGTTTGTGAGTTGATTAGAATGTGTATTTCTACGCCTTGGTACTCTATCATGATGAATGTCACTCCTTTGGGTTTCTTTAAAGGTGAACGTGGGTTGCGGCAAGGTGCTAATTGAGAATACTTACCAGCACGACGGAACCAAACATTTATTTGCTCCTGTCAATTTTGAAAAATACCCATATGCACCCCTAAATGAGTCGCAGCTAGACACCAAATTTGTCAAGCAAAGTCACTAGTGCAAAGATCATGATTAAGATCTTCAATGTGACATGTGGCAAAACAGTTACATTTAGAGGCAATGGGAATACCCACCATTTTAATCTTCTCATCAAAACTCAAACAGTTTTTGGAGGCCTTCCACATCATAATGGAGATTTTTTTAAGGAGGTTATTGTGCTAAATCCACTGAGCCCAAGGTAAAGGCGGAGCTTGGACCCTGATGCAATCCCAGGCACTTTTCATGGTTAACTTACCATGAGAATCCTTCAACCAAACTAACACATCCTGCCCTCCCTTTCGACTAGTCCATTATCACCTGGTGCTGGACTGTATTAGCCAGACTTTCTATAATGTGTTTCTCATCTTTCTTCTCGGTTTGGCCACATGTTGTCTGCCTAGTTGCCTCTTCTTCACCAGTCCTTAGCTCATGGGAGGATCTCTTCCCTTGCTTTCATACAGTCCTCACAAGAATTGTTAGGCCCTTGAAAGGCACTTTCCTCTGTATAAAAGCATTGTATCGCATAACTTCACCATCATGCTTTGATTTCTCCAAAGGCTCAGATACTATGATGGCCCGAGTTTTTGTCTAGGATTGGCCTTTAGAATTTGTTCTAGGTTGCCATGGCATTTTAGGAGCCTTAGTTACTTTGAAAGGCCTTAGAAACCTTTGATGTAGTAACTTAAGCCCAAGAGGAAAATGACTCTAGTTTACTTTGGAATTTCGGCCTAATTGGGAATCTTAAGCCCAATGGTTTAGGCCCATGATGCAATTCTAAGTTGCTAGTTTTATGTGTCTTGAGATTGTTATACCTTAAACCTAGCCTTGAAAGTGGGTTAAGGGGGAGAGAGAGGTGTAGGAAAGCACCAAGATGGGCTTGCACGCCTAGTCCATTGTTCTTTCGCCTAGAATTCAAGTTCCAAGGTAGGTTTCTTGGAAATGGGAGCCTAGGGAAGTGATATGGGTTTTTCTAGAAGTTTTGCATAGGAAATTGAATGGAGGCCTTTGGGATTTCCAATTTTGCTAGCTTTTGCCACATATCAAGCATGCACCAAGTTTTTAGAAGATTTTTGTGATAAGACTTTTGTATCAAGGACAAGTTTGCCCTTAGGATTTTGGCTAGCATATTCCCAAGGATTCCATTCACTTGCCACTTGTCACTTAGTGCATTTTGAACCAATGGTATGTGAAAGGTCACCTAGGGAATGAACATTGGGAAGATGTAGCAACACTTTCGGAATGGAAAAGTGGAGAGGACGGCTAGGGCTGTGGTACACCCTCAATGCCATTTATCTTCCATGCCAAGAGTTTCTTGTTGGGAATAGGAAGAGATATGCATGGTTTTACTAAGTTACCCCTTGAAAAGATATTTACTTGTTTAAGGAAAGGAAGGGCATAAGAGGGAAAAAGGGATTTCGGCCAAGGAGAGATGTCCAACATGCCACCTCCCAAGAATGCCCCTTCCCAATGCAATCTAAGTGGGGAACTCCATGAGGCTTTTCGGTTTTTGAGAAAGGGAGAAGAAGAAACCTTGCCACTTATCTTTCAAGCAAGGGTTTTGATACAAACAAGGAGGGAAGTGAAAGGTCTCATATATAAAGAGATGGGTTTAAAACTTTAAGCCTATGAGGCTTTTCTCTTGCCATTTTTTGGATTTTGCATGAGTTTCCACTCACTCCACACAATTCTCCCATGTTCCTTTGAATGCTCTCTCATTTTCTTGTGTTTTCTCTCCAACCAAACAAGGAGGATCCTTGCAAGAGACGGATTTCGGCACTATCCAAGGATTAGCAAGGTAAGGTTTGGTTTCTCTTAAGTCTTGCACATCCACAAGTCTTTTCTCAATCCAAAAATGAGATTCAAATCTCATTAGACTTTTAGAAAGATAGAACACACACACTTTCTACTATTTTCTTGGAAATAACTTAGGGTTTTCAAGAGAAGCCCTTGAGGCCGAATAGTAAGGAAGAGTTTATGCTCCATGTTTCGACCATCACATGTATTCTTGCCTACCTTAGGTTTTGTTTTACCTTATGAGTGAAATGAAGGGGGTTTTAACCTAAAAACCCTAGAAGCCGAATGTTTTAAGACCAAGTGATGCCTTAGAAACACACACACACTCAAGAACATGAGATAAGCTTTTAGATGCTCTTTCTAATATAGTATGTTCGGATTTACAGCTTGCTAGTAGTCCTTTATGATATTTTGTAAGAATACACTCAACCTACTCTTGGTTAATATGTGTATATGATTGTGTAAATCCTTCCATGGTTTTCGATTGCTTTGTTTGCTATCTCTTGGTTGTTTGTTTGAATATGCTAATATGATTTTGAGTAACTCTAAGGAAGGAAATATATGTTTCGGATTTGTGATGAAAATGTCTTGAAATGTTCTTATAAGTTCCAGTTTTCACTTGATTGAGGTTGATGGTTTATGCAATATGATGTTTCGGTTTGAGCATGCTTTGAAAGTTTCGGACCCTGGTAAAAAACCTATGATTTCTTGTTTGTTTCACTATGTCTTGATTTCTATATTATATGCTTGAAGTTTGGAACATGTTTTTGTGATGAATCTTCATTTTTTCGTGGCTATGAGTTTCAGCCTAAGCATGTTGTTATGGTTCTATGTACATGTTTCGATATCTACTGTGGTTTATGTTATCATGCTATGAAATAAAAATGTTATATTTGGTTATTTCCTGCATGCCATTCCATATGTCATAAGTCAAGTATAAATATGCATGTTTAAGTCTTATGTCACATGCATTTGGGAAAAAGTGTTTTCAAAAAAAAATGTTTTCAAAAAGTGTTTTCAAAGAAAAAGTTTTATCACGACCAAAAGTTCTAGGGCGGGAGAATGTTCTAGTAGAACTCCTCTATCCACTCTGGAGTGCATAAGAATGGTGTGGTAACTCCTAGGTCGACGAAGAATAGTCGGCGAGTCTTGAATGGATTCTTTTTAAAGGATGCCAGAGCGAGGAAGCATCTAACATTAGTGGGTGCATAAGGCATGTAACCTGAGGAATTAAGGTCGAGTTAATATGATCCTTGGCTTATGATGTATTCATCATAGTGTACGGACTATTGATGGTGCGGTAACTTGCAGGAACATGCGGTGCAAGGAGGGGAGCCGTGTTGTGTCAACCCTCTGAATAAGAGAGCTCATAAGATAAGGATCACTTGATGAAAATCTCGTGATATAATAAGGATCACTCAATGTAATCTTATGATATGTTTTGATAAGGCAAGTTCTGAATAAGATTACGTGAATAAGAAAAGTTAAGAATTTTTCATAAAAAGTCTAAGTCTCTGTTACAAGTCTTTTGAAAATGATTAAGTGCATTAGTCAAGTTCTAGTGAAGGCATTAGTCAAGTACATGTCCATGCACGCATATAATGATATACCTTTTGTATGCTAGTATTAACTGTGGTATGTTGTGTGATTACTTGCTAAGATTTATTAGAATCTCATTGTAGTAGTTTCCATTACCATTCCCCAACCGGAATGGTAGAAGTTGTAACAGGTACCTCAAATATCCAGGAAACATGAACCAAGACGGTTCCCTGGTAGAAGAAGAGTTCACTGTTCAGGCTCATCAAGACTGCACTACTGATGTACTAATTCATACGGCTATGCTTCTCAGGGAGATGTTAATAGTATTAGTGAGATAGAAACGGATGCTATGATCTATTAACCCTCTAAAAACTTGAAGTTTTGGTAGAATATGAACCAGTTGTCAACATATTTACAGCGAGCCTCTAAGGCTTCGGTTGACGTCAAGGCAGTAGCAAGGGATTTAGGTTTGTTACCACCCGAGCCTTAGCAATCCCATGGGGTCTTTTGGTGTCTATCTCTTGATGGGACGATGGTTATGAAGAGTACGTGAGTTTAAGTATTTTGTGAAAAAAAAGAAGAAGAAGGAAGGCAACAACATTTATAGCTAATTTTTGTGGATTTATGTTGCTTTTGTAGGAATCTAGTGTTTTAGAAATTTTAAAAGTGTGTTTCATGCTTTTTGGGATATTATGCTTGTATGGCTTATGTTTACGTTTTGAACAATGTTTGGGTTATGATATTAGTTTATGGTGCCATGTGCTTTGCAATTGCATATTATGTTACTTAGTTTATCCGACTTTTATTAATTTTCTGCTGATACGTTATTGCATACCGCTAGTGTACTTAGTTGCATAGCATATTACCTGTCATGTTCGGGGGGTGTGTAGCTGTGTGTTACATGTCCCGACGTCTCAGTCACCGTCCAATCCCAAGGGGGGCCGGGGGCACCACAGAGCATGGTATCATAGCTATTACGTCTTTGGGTAGACCCACAAGTTGTCATAGGAATGCATGGTACCTTTAACTAGGCTTGAGATCTGTAGTCTTAGGCTTGGAATTTATAGCTTTAGGCTTGAATTCAGAGAAAGAAGGAGCTACACCCGTAAGATCACAAGTTCAAGGGAAGAAAGGTTATTCTCCTATAGGAAAGGATTGACCCACACTGGTTTTGTGCATTTTTAGGAAGAAGGGAAGTATGGTTTGAAATCGGCATGAGAATACATCTCCGAGAGGAGGGGATCAAGAGACTGAGAATCCTCCAATGGAAAGGGGATAGGCTATAGCTGAAGCTATTCACTAGATGACTGATGTGATACGTACTCAGATGGAACAAGGACAGAATGCCAGACCAGTACCGTCTAGAGGAGAACAAGGATGTACTTATGAGAAGTTCATGGTGTATAGATACCCGAATTTCATTAGAATGGAAGGACATTTGAAGGCTAACAAGTGGCTTATGGATTTAGAAAGAACTTTCAAAATTACTGTATGTTCTGAGGTGTAGAAGGTCCAGTACGCAGGTCATATGCTTCAGGGAGAAGCTGGAATTGGTGGCAAGCCAAATGGAAGCTTTTGGCCTAAGAATTGGGAAGTCTGACCGCTCTCACTTGGGAATGATTTAAGAAAGAATTTGACAACTGTTTCTTTCCAGAGACGGCTAAGCACCATAAAGCTTTAGAATTGCAAGTTTGACTTAAGGGAATATGATGGTCGATCAGTATGCCGCTTGTTTTATGGAAATGGAAAGGTTTGCACCTCATCTGATCAATGCGTAGAAGATGCAAGCAAGGAAGTTCTAGCAAATTTGTAATTGAGCTTGAACTGGCCACATCTCTATTGCATAAGGCACCCTATCGGATGGTCCCAACAGAATTAAAGGAGCTTAAAGTGTAGATTGAAGAGCTTCTAGCAAAGGGTTTTATTCGACCTAACTCATCGCCATGGGGAGCACCGGTCTTGTTCGTTAAGAAGAAGGATGAGACTTTTTGAATGTGCATTGATTATAGGGATTTGAATAAAGTGACTGTCAAGAAAATATCCCTTGCCAAGGATGGATGATCTATTGGATCAATTGTAAGGAGCTGTGATTTTCTTGAAGATTAGTCTACGATCCGGATATCATCAACTTAGAATCAGGGAGCAAGATGTCTCTAAGACTGCTTTTCGAACTCGTTATGGACACTTCGGGTTTCTAGTCATGCCTTTTGGGCTGACAAATGCCCCTACCGCATTTATGAATTGATGAATTAGATTTTTCGGAAATATTTAGATAGTTTCATAGTGGTATTCTTAGATGACATATTGATTTACTCTCATGATGAAGAAGTGCATAAGAAGCATTTAAGGATTGTACTAGAAACATTGCAGGAACATAGTTGTATTCCAAACTTAGTAAGTGCGAGTTCTGGCTCCGTGGAGTGAAATTTTTGGGACATGTGATTTCTAGTAAAGGATTGGCAGTGGACCCTGCCAAGATTGATGCTGTAACAGAATGGCAAAGGCCAACTAATGCGCATGAAGTACGTAGTTTCCTATGTTTGGCGGGATATTACTGAAGGTTCATGGAAGGGTTCTCCAAAATTTCTAGTCCTTTAATGACATTGACAAGGAAGAATGCTAGATGTGAATGGACTGACCAGTGTGAGAGGAGTTTCCAAGAATTGAAGAAGTGGTGGACTTCGGCCCCAGTATTGGCAGTACCAGAACCTCATAAGCCCTACGTAGTCTATAGTGACGCCTCTAAGTGGGATTGGGATGTGTCCTAATGCAGGAAGGAAGGGTCGTCGCATATGCTTCGCGACAGCTCAATGACCATGAACGGAATTATCCTACCCATGACTTGGAATTGGCAATGGTAGTTTTTGCATTAAAAATTTGGAGGCACTATTTATATGGAGAGAAATGAGAAGTATACACAGATCACAAAAGTCTAAAGTATCTGTTTAGTCAGAAAAATTTGAATACGAGGCAACAAAGATAGTTGGAGACCATTAGTGATTATCAGTATGAGATTAAATATCACCCCGGCAAGGCTAATGTTGTAGTTGATGCACTTAGTCACAAGGCTCAGACAGACTTACCATCGGTCTTGACAAGATTGAGGAACTTAATTATTGGAGATCCGCCACGAGATGCCATTTATGCAGTAGTACAAGAGTTCATATCTGTGACTGAAGAAGAAATCTCGAAAGGACAGTGTAAGGATGAGAAATTGGAGAAGTTTCGACAGAAGATTCAGAAATAAATCAGAAGGTCGCAACATTTCTCTATTGGAAGGAATGAGATGCTCTTTTATAAGGAGAGGAAAGTAATTCCTATCCTCGCTGAACTTAAGGAAAAGTTACTAAGGGAAGCTCATTGCACCCCTTACACAGCACACCCTGACAGTACTAAAATGTATTGAGATTTAAAAATGCAGTTTTGGTGGGATGGAATTAAGAAGGATGTAGCAGAGTTTTTGGCAAAATGCTTTATCTGCTAGATGGTAAAAGCCAAACATCAAAGACCAGCAGGTGAACTACAGTCATTGTCTATCCCAGAGTGAAAATGGGATGAAGTGTCTACGGACTTTGTAATCGGTCTGCTAAGGACATCTTCAGGAAAGAACTCGATATGGGTTATAGTCGATCGATTGACTAAGAGCGCACATTTTCTAGCCATAGCCAACACAGATTCTATAGAGAAACTATCTTGACTCTATGTTAAGAAAATTTTCCGATTGCACGGAGTACCTAAGACTATAGTATTGGACCGAGATACATGTTTTACTTCATGATTTTGGTAGAGTTTGCAAAAGATATTAGGCACTCGTCTGAGTTTTAGCAGTGCTTATCATCCTCAGATGGACGGATAGGCAAAATGTACAATCCAGACCCTGGAAGATATGATGCAAGCATGCGTTATGGAGCTAACTGCTGATTGGGAAAGTCATCTACCTTTGGTGGAATTCGCCTATAATAATAGTTTTCAAGCTATCATTCAGATGACACCCTATGAGGCTTTGTACGGAAGGAAATGCATATCCCCATTGTATTGGGATGAAGTAGGTGAAAGAAAAATACTAGGACCCAAATATTTACAAGAAGTTTAGAGACAAGTAACTGTGATTCAAGAAAGAATGAAAGCAGCTCAAAATAGACAGAAGAGCTATGCCGATAACCGATGTAGGAATTTGGAGTTTGTAGTAGGAGATTGGGTATACCTCAAAGTATCACCCATGAAAGGAGTCATACATTTCGGCAAGAAGGGAAAGTTAAATCCTCAATATGTAGAACCCTATGAAATAGTCGAAAGAGTCAGTCTAGTAGCTTACAAATTGAATCTGCCAATAGAGATGCAGGGAATACACAATGTGTTTCATGTATCAACCTTGAAGAAGAGTTTCGGAGAAAAACGACCCGTAGTTATGAAGTCCGATGAGATTCAGCTTCAACCCAACTTGTCTTATACATAATGGCTAGTGCAAATCATGGATCGCAAGGAACAGGAGTTAAGAAATCGAAAAATACCTTTAGTGAAAGTGCTCTGGAATAACCCAAAATTTGAAGAAACAACTTGGGAACGAGAGGATATAATGAGAAGCGAATATCCTCATTTGTTTGTAGNCGTACATGATATATATATATATATATATATATATATATATATATATATATATATGTCATGAATGCTTTGTTCCATGAAAAATTCTCTATTTCATGCTTGCTAGTTTAAATATGGTAATCATGTGTACACCTATCGAACCCTTGAAATAGGGGATGGCACGAACTAGAAAGACCTCGCGTATCTCTGTTTCTTCAACGGCTCAGTTGAGAGAACAAAGAGAATGTCGTATCGGAGAGCGCCTTAGAAGAAAACAACAGGCATTAGTAGAACAAGCAAGACAAATGGAAATGTTTGAGCATCACCGCACTCATGTGATGGATGCGGATGCTCGAGGAAGGCTTTGCTTTCGACAAGCATAACCACACGAGGAACGGCAGCCATGGAGTAGCTCGAAGGAAGCAGAAAGAAGAAATCTGCAAAACTCTAATCCAGAAGCAGAATCAAGTCGTACAGCGGAAGAACACACAAGTTGGTTTGTACCTTTTGAGACTTCGGATTGTATTCGTTCTCGTGAAGAAAGTCAACCAATCGAGGACACCGAACTTGATATAGAACACAAGTTGAATGAAATGCGGGTCAATATGTATTTCAATTACGATTTGGAAGCTATATTCCACTTTTCACAGGACTCTATGACTGTGGAGGCAAATGATATGCCCTCATCCTCAACGTCGTCTAAAAATCTACTGCCGCTTGTGGAGGAGGTAGTAGTATAAGTGTTTCGATTGATGGCTGCAGTGCCGAATTCGAGAACAAAATCTTTTTTATAAGAAAGGGAGGATGTGAGGGCCAGAGTTTTTGTCTAAGTTTGGCCCTTAGAATTTGTTCTAGCTTGCCATGGCATTTTAGGAGGCTTAGTTACTTTGGAAGGCCTTAGAAACCTTTGATGTAGTAACTTGAGCTCAAGAGGAAAGTGACCCTAGTTTACTTTGGAATTTCGGCCTTATTGGGAAACTTAGGTCCAATGGTGTAGGCCCATGATCCAATTCTAAGTTGCTAATGTTATGTGTCCTAAGAATGTTATACCTTGAACCTCCTAGCCTTGAAATTGGGTTAAGGGGGAGAGAGAGGTGCAGGAAAGCACCAAGATGGACTTACACCACTAGCTTATTGTTCTTTTACCTAGAATTCAAGTTCCAAGGTAGGTTTCTTGGAAATGGGAGTCTAGGGAAGTAATATGGATTTTTCTAGAAGTTTCACATAGGAAATTGAAGGGAGGCCTTTGGGATTTCAAATTTTGCTAAATTTTTCCATGTATCAAGCATGCATCAAGTTTCTAGAAGATTTTTGTGATAAGACTTTTGTATCAAGGACAAGTTTGCCGTTAGGGTTTCAACTAGCATATTCTCAAGCTTTCCATTCACTTGCCATTTGTCACTTAGTGTATTTTGAATCAATGGTATTTGAAAGGTCACCTAGGGATGAATATTGGGAAGATGAAGCAACACTTTGGGAGTGGAAAAATGGAGAGGACGGCTAGGGCTATGGCACATGCTCATTGCCACTTGTCTTCTATGCCAAGAGTTTCTTGTTGGGAATAGGAAAAGACATGCATGGTTTTACCAAGTTATCCCTTGAAAAGATATTTACTTGTTTAAAGAAAGGAAGGACATAAGAGGGAAAAAGGGATTTTGGCCAAGGAGAGAAGTCCAACACGCCACCTCCCAAGAATGCCCCTTCCCAATGCAATCAAAGTGGGGAACTCCGAGAGGCTTTTCGATTTTTGAGAAAGGGAGAAGACGAAACCTTGTCACTTTTCTTTCATGCAAGGATACAAACAAGGAGGGAAGTGAAGGGTCTCATATATAAAGAGAAGGGTTCATGCCTAGGAGGCTTTTCCCTTGCCATTTTTCAGATTTTGCATGAGCTTCCACTCTCTCGACACAATGCTCCCATGTTCCTATGAAAGCTCACTCATTTTCTTGTGTTTTCTTCCCAACCAAACAAGGAGGATCCTTGCAAGAGAAGGATTTTGACACTATCCAAGGATTAGCAAGGTAAGGTTCGGTTTCTCCTAAGTCTTGCACATACACAAGCCTTTTCTCAATCCGAAAATGAGATTCAAATCTCATTAGACTTTCAAAAAGATAGAATGCACATATTTTCTACTATTGTCCTGGAAATAACCTAGGGTTTTCAAGAGAAACCCTTGAGACCGAATAGTGAAGGAGGAGTTTATCCTCCATGTTTCGACCATCACATGTATTCTTGCCTACCATAGGTTTTGTTTTACCTTATGAGTGAAATGAAGGGGGTTTTAACGTAAAAACCCTAGAGGGCGAGTGGTTTAAGATCAAGTGATGCCCTAGAAACACACAAACACTAAAAAACATGAGATAGGATTTTAGATACTTTTTCTAATTTAGTATGTTCGGATTAACAGCTTGCTAGTATTCATTTACGAGGATTTTGTAAGTATACACTCAGCCTACTCTTGGTTAATATGTGTATATGATTGTGTAAATCCTTCCATGATTTTCAATTGCTTTTTTTGCTATCTCTTGGTTGTTTGTTGGATATGCTAATATGATTTTTGTAACTCTAAGGAAGGAAATATATGTTTTGGATTTGTGATGAAAATGTCATGAAATGTTCCTATAAGTTTCAGTTTTCACTTGATTGAGGTTGATGGTTTATGCAATATGATGTTTCAGTTTGAACATGCTTTGGAAGTTTTGGACCTTGGTCAAAAACCTATGATTTCATATTTGTTTCCCTATGTCTTGATTTCTATATTATATGCTTGAAGTCTAGAACATGTTTATGTGATGAATATTCATGTTTTTGTACCTATGAGTTTTGGCCTAAGCAAGTTTTTATGGTTCTATGTACATGTTTTGATATCTATCGTAGTTTATGTTTTGATGCTATGAAATGAAAATGTTATGTTTGGTTATTTCATGCATGACATTTCATAAATCATGTCAAGTATAAGAATACATGTTTGAGTCTCATGTCACATGCATTAAGGGAAAAGTGTTTTCAATGAAAATGTTTTCAGAAAGTGTTTTCAAAGAAAATGTTTTCGAAGAAAAAGTTTTATCATGGCCCCAAGTGCTAGGGTGGGAGAATGTCTTAGTAGAATTCCTATGTCCACTCTTAAAAATGGAGTAGTAACCCGTGGGTCGACGAAGAATTGTCGATGAGCCTTGAATGGATTCCTTTTAAAGGATGCCAGAGCGAGGAAGCACCTAACCCTAGTGGGTGCATAAGGTATGTAATTCAACGAAGTAAGGTCGAGTTAATATGATTCTCTGTTTATGACGTATTCATCACGGTGTACAAACCGTTGATGGTGCGGTAGCTAGAACGAACGCGCAGTGCAAGGAGGGGAGCCGTGTTGTGTGCACTCTCAAAACAAGAATAAGAGCTCATAAGGTAAGGATCACTTGATGAAAATCTTGTGATCTGATAAGGATCAATCGATGTAATCTTGTGATATGTTCTGATAGAGCAAGTTTTGAATAAGATCACATGAATAAGAAAAGTTAAGAAGTTTTCATAAAAAGTAAGTCTCTGTTACAAGTCTTTTGAAAATAGTTAAGTGCATAAGTCAAGTTCTGGTCAGTCAAGCTTTGGTTAAGGCATAAGTCAAGTACATGTCCATGCACGCATATCATGATATAATTTTTGTATGCTTGTATTAACTGTGGTATGTTGTGTGATTACTTTCTGAGATTTATTGAAATCTCATTGTGGTAGTTTCCAATACCATTCTCCAACCGGAATGGTAGAAGTTGTAACAGGTACCTTAGACATCCAGGAAACATGAACCAGGACAGTTCCCTGATAGAAGACAAGTTCACTGTTTAGGCTCGTGAAGACTACACTACTGATGTAATAATTCATACGGCTAAGCTTCTCAGGGTGATCTTAAATAGTATTAGTGAGACAGAAATTGATACTACGATTATTCAATCCTCTAAAAACTTGAAGTTTTGGTGGAATATGGACCAGTTGTCTACATATTTAGAGTGAGCCTCTAAGGCTTCGGCTGACGCGAAGACAGTAGCAAGGGATTTAGGTCTGTTATCGCCTGAGCCTCAGCAATCCCTTGTGGTGTTTTGGTGTCTATCTCCCAATAGGACAATGGTTATGAAGAGTACGAGAGTTTAAGTATTTTGTGGAAAAAAAAAAAAAAGAAGGAAGGCAACAACATTTATGGCAAACTTTTGTGGATATATGTTGCTTTTGTGGAAATCCCATGTTTTGAGAATTTTAAAATTATGCTTCATGCTTTTTGGGATATTATGCATTCATGGCTTATGTTTACATTTTGGATAATGTTTTGGGTTATGATATTAGTTTATGGTGCCATATGCATTGCAATTGCATATTGCGTTGCTTAATTTATCTGACTTCTAATAATTTTTTGCTCTACGTTACTGCATAACACTAGTGTACTTAGGTACATAGCATATTGCATGTCATGTACGGGGGGTGTGTAGCTTTGTGTTACATGTCCAGGCGTATCAGTCACCGTCCAATCCCAAGCGGGGGCTGAGGTGCCACAAATACACTCTCACTCACTCACTCTCTCTCTCTCTCACTCTCTGTCATCTGTTCCAAGGCACGAAGAGAATGCGAAACCCTAACTTAGCATGTTGAGCTTGTACTCTCACGCACTCGAACATTGGGTCATCTTCAAACCAATGGAAGACAGACCATCAACAATCTACTCATTGAGAACTTACTATTAAGGTAGGTTCTTCTCCTTGACAATGCTAACAATAATGGTTAATGATTGTGAGCATGCCTGGTTATGATATATTACATTTTTGCGTTGATTTTGAGATTTCTTCACATGGATATTTTATCACTATGATTTATTGGTTGTTTTGTTAATAGATGGATATTGTTATTTAAGGATGCTTACTTCATTGTTATAAAAGGAGTTTGAGGTGTGTGAGTGAATCACGATCCCAAGTTGAGATGGCGATGCTCTCGAGCCAAAGCTCGTCAAGGCCAGAGGACGTCGTGGTCAAGTATGTGGCGTGAAGCCAGGCTTTGCTCATTACGAAGTCGAAGTCATATGTGAGGTCATTACCTACGGTGTGACGAAGGAAGCTAGGGTGTGTGTACAGTCATTCTAAGAACCATGGTGCACACATTAACAATCTGAAATGGGTTGGTAAGAGGGTTTTTATGTTGTGAAATGGACAAGGCATCCTTGGAATAAATTCTTATGTGATGATTTGGTTATTAGATGCTCGAAATTTTATATGTGAACTAGTTATGCTTTAATTACTCGGAGGCTTTCACCTCAGTATGTTTGATTCTCTTCTTTTTCTTTTTCTTTTTTACCTTAAAATTCATGTTGTTATATTTATCACCATTTACCTATATTTTTAGTTTTTTCTTGAGCTATAACTTATTGAGTTTTCTCTGGAATCTCACCATGGTAGTCACACTACAGTTTCGCTCCTTGAAACTGTAGGTTTTAATGCAGCCATAGGAAATGAGGGTGACTACATGATAAGATATTGTCTATGTCGTGATCCACTCCTTTGCATTATTCTTTCCAGCGTGATGTGATTCTAGCATATTTGTTTACCATGTATAGCACATCGAATCCTCTTTTATAGGAAATATATAGCTATACGTTTACTGTAAATATCTTTATTTGATTAATGTAAACTCCTATTTAAATCAATACAATGCCTATGTCAAGGTAGGTTGTTTTCCTTACATGGCATTAGAGACCCTGAGGTACTATCTATGGAGTCTTCTTCTACCTCAATGATCCCACCTATGGATGATGCTTTTTCTTCCCTTGAATTCACCCTTTCCAAATCCATTGAACCTGATGTCACCATTAAACTGGCCTCCAACAACTACCTTCTATGGAAAGCACAGGTAGTTCATGTTCTTTGTGGTCATGGCCTCCTTGGTTACGTGAAAAATGAAGTGCCTTGCCCTTCAACTACCATTCCTAGAGAGAATGGTGAATTGCAACCTAACCCAGCGGCGCCATGTTGGTTGCGCATTGATCAACTTGTTTTAGGTTGGCTGAATGGCTCCTTGTTTGATGCACCTTTATCTCAGGTGATCAGTAGCAAATCTTCCCACGATGAGTGGTTTTCTGTGGAAAATCTCTATGGAACCCACACTAGAGATCGCATCTAACAAATGAAGGGGGAACTTCAATCCCTCACCATGGGTTCTTCCTCTCTAGAGGATTATTTGCAGAAAGCCGAATTGTTGGCCTCGTCTCTTCACGATGTGCAAACCAATGGATGATGATGACTTCATCTTTTGTTTGATCAGAGGTCTAGGTTCTGAATTAGATCCCATTGTTGTGGCCATCATTGCTCGGATACTTTCCTCCATTGGAAAGTGTCTTTGGCAAACTTCATGATTTTGAAATTCGGATTGCTACTACACGCACTGTGCCTTCCACTGTTGCATTATATACTAACTGTGGTAAATCTACCTCTGTTTCCCATGGAGGTCGTGGATGCAGTTCTCCCAATCTTTCCTCTTCTTAGTCTTGTCCCAAAGACTCCAAAGGTCATGACCGACCCCAAAATCATCCTTCTGCAGGACGCGCCCCACAGACCTCCACTCAAGGTGGATGAGGCCGTGGCAATACTCATATCACTTGCTTTAGATGTGGTGGTCCTAACCACAAAGCTAATACCTTCTTTGCCCCAGGTGAAGCAGCTAATACAAGTTGGTATCCCAATACAGCAACTAATCATCACATAACATCTAAGGCTCCAGGTACTCACCCACATTTTGGTCAAGAATTAGTCATGGTTGGTAATGGTGAGGGTTTGCCCATCACTGAGGTAGGTAATTTTTCAAGTTTCTTCCATTCACTACAACACAATTTGCTTTTTGTGACAGAGGAAACCGTCACAAAAAATTACCAAAATGTCACTAAAGATATTTGGTGATGGCTTGAAACCGTCACCATGATTGTTGCCTAATGTGTGTCACAGAAAATAATTGGTGATGGTTTACTGTTGAACCGTCACTAAAAATATTTTTAGTGACAGTTGGAGGTGTTCCGTTTGGTGTAACATTCGACCTTTTTTGTGACAGTTGAGATCTCTCATAGAAAGAAATGTTCAGACATACAATTGAACGTTCGAATGGCAACCCGACCGATTAGCGTTTGAATGACAGAAGTTGACGTTCATTGATTCTAGTTCGAACGTATCATATTTACGTTCAAACGTTTATGCATCCGAATGTTAATTGCAATAAACGTTCAAATTTCCATTCAAACGTTAACGGACTAATGTTAAAATGTAACGGGTTTAACGTTCAGACAGTATTTCGAATGTTAACGAAGAAGCATTTGAACACAAGTGATATGTTCAGAGGTTTGTTCGAACGTTAAGTGTTTAATCATTCGAAAGTTTTGTTCGTTTGAGGTGAGTACGTTCAAACGTTGAGGCCTACATTCGAATGTTGCTATATAATTTTGTGTATTCACGTTTGAATGTTGGTTCGAACGTGAACCAATGTTCGAACGTTTTTAATTTACATTCAAAAGTACAGATGAGAAATAATAATTTCGTAAAATTAAAAATCATACCAACTGTATCATATTACACACCATCAATTAACAACTAACAATGTCTTATGAAATTTTAAAATTAGATATTAAAATTAGTTATATACCCTGATAAAATTGATAAAATTCATTTCTTCTTCTTTCCTCGCCCATCGTGATTCTGTTGCAACGACATAACACCTTCCATTTGTACCATCATCTCCCGCTGCACTTGCTCTTAGACTTCATTGAGTATTCTTTCCTCCTGATCTCCCTATTGGTCATGTAAATGCATTTCTAAATGAGACTGTCACTCTAAGAGAGACTCTAACTCTTGCTATCTCGACCTCATATACTCATTCTCACGCCGTCCAGCTTCTAAATCTTTGGTAAGATTATTAATTTGTGAAGTCGATAAGATTGAGTAGGATGAATATCTATGCTTGAAAGATTGTCCCAAAACACTTGCCATATTAGATTGTGGCCTGAACACTTGCGTGAATATGTCTATGTCATTAGGAGAGAATTCCCCAAAAGCTGACTACATCTCCATCATTTTTTCCTGCAATTTGAAAGAAAACACATCATTAATAAGTAACGTATTAAAAGAAATAGAAATAAAAAATAAATTATTCACATATTGCATAATTTATTTAACAAAATTAACATTACTTACATAATTATCTGTAGCGGTAAGATCCATCCACTCATTGCGCTCATTAGTGTGAGCAGCAGACATGAATGAGGAAAAAGTTTTTAGAATCATCACATTTCTAACAAAGCGACATTAACAATTTTAAAAAGATAAAATTAGTACTTAAATAAAATAATATCAGAAAAATAAATGAATTCTATAATTTTGTAATTACCATTTTTTCAGCAAGACAGTGGAATGACCTTAAACCGGCACGATGGTGGATAGTCAAAGCGGATCTATTATGTGCATTTGCAGAACTCAAGTGCTACAAAATTAATTAAGAATGTTAATTGTAATATATATACATATAATATATAGAATGAATATGAATGTAAATAATTAAAAGATATAAATGTAAAATATCTGATAATCTGGAGATGCAAAAAGATCACAACACTTTTTCCAATCATCAAACTTCATGTACCAGTTGTTCCACTGTCTCTTCCCCAGACAACTCATTTGGTGCAATTCTGTCCTCTACTCTCCCATCAAACTTAGCACATTCTCTTCTCTATACATGATTTGCTAGTAGATAACGTCGATGACCCATGAAACACAACTTCTGAGAATATTTTAACCACTCACTAGCATTTTCTTTATTACACATCAGACACGCTAACTTCACTTTCGTACTTCAGCCGAAAATATTCTCATATGCCAAAAAGTCATTTATCTTCCATATTACTGCAACATGCATCTAAAACGATGTCGACGTAGATGCATCATAAGTTTTGACGCCTGTTTCCCGTAACTCTTTCAGCTCTTTAGTTAACGGCTGCATGAATACGTCAATGTCATTCCCAGGTGATCTCGGGCTAGGAATAAGTAAAGTTAATAAAAAGTTAGGCGCCTTCGTGCACCTCCATGGTGGAAGATTGTACGAAATCAACATTACGAGCCAAGTACTATAACTTGTACTCATATTCCCAAAAGGGTTGAATCCATCGGTTGTGAGTCTCAGGCGCACGTTTCGAGCTTCTATCCCAAACTCTAGGTATTGATTATCGAAAGATTGCCACGCAAGTGAGTCAGCTGGGTGCCTCATATATGCGTCACTTAACTCTTTTCTCCTAATACCACCTAATATCGTGAGCTGTTTTCTTACACATATATAGACTTTGCAACTTAGGTCTCAAGGAAAAAAAATCGCAATACCTTAATCGACACGTTTTTCTTGCCCTTCCACCTCGACTCTCCGCATACATGACATGCTTGTTTCTCCTCATTCTCCTTCTAGAACAAAACACAATCATTCTTGCATGCATGTATGGACTTGTACTAAAATCCTAATCCTTTTCTCAATTGTTTTGCTTCATAAAAGTTCTTCGGCAATGCAAACCCTTCGGGAAGCACCACTTTAAATAAGTCCAATACCATATTTATTGCTTTCATCGACATCCCACACACTGACGTAATGTGAAGCAACCGCATAATAAACAACATTTTGGAATGCTTTGTACAGCATGGATAAAGCTCGCACTTTGCATCTTTCCACATTGCAGCGAAATTTTCACAATCTGTCCATCAACCACTTGAGGCATTGTGGTCAACCTCATCCATAAACATCACAACTCCAATGTCACCTAACACTTCCTCCATCTCATCCAGATCATAATCATCATTCATGTGTCGCAAATAATTTGGATGATTGACCAATACTCTGCTGACTGTTCATACGACTCACCATGCAGTATACCCCAGATCCATACCGTTCATAAATATATGACTTTCAACTTCATCCAACCCTATCACATATAAATTTTTACACCCTCGACATGGACACTTAATGTAACCATGACTATCAGCAAAGGCCTGTGCAAAATCAGTGAAGGTTTTTACTCCACACGCATAGGGTAAGTAATCATTTCCAAGTCTATTGTCCAAACGCATCCAACTGTTGTCCATTTCTAAAAACAACTATCTATTAATAACACGTACATAGAAAATTCGCATGCATGTCGTGCTCCAATTCTCATTGCTTTTTTTATAAGGTAGCTGGTCCTATCCCATTCGAGATTATATTATCCATATTACACAAATCTCGTCACTCTATTAATTTCCACGTTAGTAGAAATTTCGGCAACACCTCCTCAAAGTTCTCTAAATATACATGTTCAAATAGAGAGATTGTGACTGTATGAACAATATACTCGAAAAACAGTAGAGGAAGACACCGAAACTTCATATTAAACGTGGAGGTAGGTGGTCTATCTAATTATATAATTGTTATTATATAATTTTAATTATTATCATTCCTAAATTATAATTTTAATTGTTATACTTAATTGAGTGAGTTATTTATTTATATAGACAATAAGTATATAATTTCTATATAAGTATTTGTTCGATCCTTATTTATTTACTCTCTAGTTTATTTTAAATAAGTATATTTATTTATTCCAACTCTCTACTTATTTAGTAGGTTCAAAACTTTTTTCATGAAGAGTATTTTACTTTCTATATATATATATATTTAATAATATAATGGTTTGGTACCTCACAATGGTAAGAATATTTAATAAGTAATTATTAATTATAGTTATTATATGTAAATTACACTTTGTATATAGTTAAGTAATATACTTTTTTTTTTTCTTTTTTTTTTTAAACTAAGTTTTATACTATACCTATAATTTGCATAATAATCATAGTTACTAGGTGGGAATCTGTATTCTCTTTGCTTGGATTTTTGGGATTCCCTTCGTTCCCCAGATAACCTATGCTGCTGATGAGCCAGAGCAAGCGTTAGAATGAATATATTCTATATACTTGTTAAATATTAAATATTAATTCTCATATTAAATGTATATGAAATGTTTTTAATCTTAACTCAAGTTCCTAAACTTATAATTTTCTTGTTAAAGAACAAATTCAAAAAATATTATATAAAAAAATTCACATAAATCCACAAACTAAACACAATATATTTCTAACCATATAAACATATTCAATAAAAATATTATATGTTATATACTAATAGCATTACTATATATCATTACTATACTATATAGTAATACTATTTCTATATAATTACTATACTATAACCGAGAATTAGGATTTACTAATGACAAAAAGGGCATAATTAATTGTATTAGTGTATAGTATTAGTATATATGATGTTTAGACATTATTATATATGATACGAAAAGACAATCGTTTCTTAGGAAGTTGCAATCAGTTTCCCATTCCCTCTATTGCCGCTTACCTACTTTGATATATATGATATTTAGACTTTTTGGAATGTATAGTCTTGTCTCATTAATTGTTGTTCTCTTAAAATCTTTTATATTATTCATCAAATGTTCTAATTCAAGCCTTAAATTATAATCTAGACATTTTAATGAATTAGAATTATTATATATAATTATTATTATATTAGACTATAATATATATAATACTTAATATATTATGTTATATATTATAACATTATACCTTATAATATATTAGTATAGTATATAAAATATTATATATATATAT
>QEOW01000614.1:481655-535309 GCA_003123825.1 Juglans hindsii
TTTTGTTGAATTTTTAAGAACTTTTTATGAGATAACCATGCGGCTATCTGGATCCAAATATACGACTGCGAACTCATTTTTCAGCGAGCTCTCGGAGCTTCACTTCCAGTTGGAAAATAGTTGTACTGACTCTGCTGGATTGTTATATGCTATCGCTACGAGGATGAAGATCAAATATGATAAATATTGGGGGAATATTGAGAAGATAAATAGATTGCTATTTGTGGCTGTAATCCTTGACCCCCGCGTTAAGTTGGCCATTCTAGAATTTTGGGTAAATTCCGTCCTCGGGGCAGGGAAGGCTGCAGAGTTTATTAGATTGCTAAAAAGTGATGTTGATGACTTATATCATCACTACAGTACAAGTTCTCAGTCTTCATCTGCAGTTGGTAGCTCCTCACATTCGAGGCCGACAGGATTGACAGTTTCCTCAGGTGATACTGACCCATCTGCAGGGGTTAGAGGCAATCGTATTATACGGCAGTATCATCAACTCATGTCAACAAGGAATATTATGCATTGTATATCTGAGGTTGAACGATATTTTATGGAAGCTGTCGAGACACCTAGTGATGTATTTCAGTTATTAAATTGGTGGAAAGTTAATTCCACCAAGTATCCAGTCCTTTCCCGTGTGGCCCGAGATGTGCTAGCCATTCCTGTCACTACGGTTGCCTCAGAGTCGGCATTTAGCACTGGAGGTCGCGTGTTGGATGCTTATCGGAGTTCATTGTCACCGTCAACCGTGGAGGCCCTCGTTTGCACACAGAATTGGATAAGTGAAACGCCTATTGGACTAGATACCGTTGGCGTTGATGCCGAGAGCTATAGGCTTGAATCGGGTAAGTTTATATGCTTTTAAATGATGATTTAATTATTTTTAATATTTCTAACTTCTAATTTTTATGATTTTATAGATTTAATTGTGAACCCTAACATAATTACCGATGATTGAGAGTCTAGAACGGACGCTACTTGAGAGTTGGGATGGAGTTGAGAGAACCTCCTTTCTTAGTAAGAATCAAATTATTCTTTTACCGTATTCAATTTTTTATTATCAATTTTTTTTCATCTATTGATTGCTACTTTCTATCTTCATTTCAGGCATGACCAATGGAACAAAAATTATTTGACTGAAATCCGTGTTTAATCGAATTGTAGTTATATTTCAAATTATAGTCATATTGTTATTACGTTAATAATGAGACTGTTATAACTTATGGCTACATCATACATGTTATTTACTTTTTAAACTATTTATATAGTTATATTTATGTAGTTATATCCCGAGCAAAGATGTGAGATAAGTACTCTTTATTCTATAATTTATATTAGTACTTATCCATCCTCTCTCAAACGTTTAGAATTTATTATCCAACTGAAATTAATCGAATTATAGAAATTCGTATCATCATTCTTTTTTATAAAATTTTAAATTTATGTAATTTTCAACTCATGAGTCACGAGCACTTTTAATGCTAAATTTCAGGCGGACAAAAAACAAATTAAAGATATAATCAAAATTCAGTAACAAAATCAGAACGAATATTTAAATTATTGAAAACTCTTGAATAAACCAAATATTTGTAGATCGTTTCACTTTTAAAAAAAATATATATGTTGCTCACTATCTGAAACGAAATTGAACAATAAAATTTAAATAATAATAAAAAAAAGAACAAAATTTCTGAAATTGAGTTCGGAAATTTTGTTCGGAGTCGGAGCTCCGACCTCCGTTCGGAACTCCCTCCGAACTCCGATCGGAGTTTCGATTGGAGGTCGGGGCTCCGACCTCCGTTCAGAGTTCCGATCGGAGTTCAGGGCTCCGACCTCCGTTCGGAGTTCGGAGTCGGAGGGGAAATTCGGCTCCGACTTTTGTCGGAGTCGGAGGTCGGAAATGACAACTCCGACTCCGTCGGAGTCGGAGCCCACCCCTAGTATTTGGAGGGAAATTTCACTCTAAATATTCTGAATATTAGTTTATTCGAATGTGAAAATTTGTCCTTCGAACGCACTGGTTGAATAATATTTCGAAAATACCCTTTGATCTTGTCTACATTTGAAGAATATGCTAAGGAATATTCTGATTTGTTAGTTCGAACAAATCTATTACATGTTCGAACATGAATTAAATTGTGCAGATTTAGCGCCTAATCGAAATTTTTGTATTTGAATGCGTAAATATCTAGTTTGAACGAGACTTCACAGATTCAAATACTTCAACCTCCAGTTCATTTTCACAATTAAGAGGGATTTCTTTGGAGGCAGAGCACGACAGACGATTTTGTGTATGTGAGAGAGTGTTGGGGAGAGAGAATGGATTCTTGAGAGAGAGGAGAGGTTTATAAAATGTATTACTTTTTTTTTCTTTTTTGTATTTTGACTTTCATTAATGTTAGTTTATTGCACATTATTTAGGTTTTTCTCCTAATGTGTTTTATGCTTATGTAAGTATTGTGGATTTATATTTTGTTTGGATTGCTTAAATTTGAGGTAATATTTATAATTTTTAGATTTTTTTATAATTTATAGTTTTTAATTAATTATGTTAAGATTTTTTGTATATTTATGTTTGTGCAATCCTATTTAAAATGGGTACTCTACCAATATATATCTTATGAGATTGTGTTTGTGAAAATTGTGTTTTGTGGCGAATGTTTTGTCTCTGTTTCGTGTCTGGAATCTGGGTTTGTCCCGTTCGAACACCATAATGTTCATTCGAACGGGATCTGTCCAAACAGAATCCTGTTTGAACTAACAAATAAGATTTTAAGTACAATATTTTACTTAAAAGACTAATAAGATATATAAAAATTAACGGTTAAAATTAAAAAACTATATAATATAATTACAAAATATTTTTCACTAAAATTAAAAGGGAAACTTAAAGACCTAATATAACATAGCAGTTATTAATACTTAAATTAATGTTTAATACTTATAAAATATTTAATTAAAAAACTATATAGTATAATTACAAAATATTTTTCACTAAAATTAAAATGGAAACTTAAAATATAATATAACATAGTAATTATTAATATTTAAATTAATGTTTAATACTTGTAAAATATTTAATTAAAAAACTATATAGTATAATTACAAACTATTTTGCACTAAAATTAAAATGGAAACTTAAAGACTTAATATAACATAGCAATTGTTAATACTTAAATTAATGTTTAATAATTATTACATATTTATAATATTGGTGATTAGTAATGTAATTTTGCAATGGAATTGTGATTTGCTTTTAAATTTATTATATAACTATAGGAGCTGAACAGTTTTAGATTTTACGATTATTTTCTATATGTACTTGAACTTTAGGCCTATTTGAGAGTTGTGGCCAAATATTCTCCTAAAGAATGTTTGGGTAAAACTCTTGGATTGTCCCAAGTGGACAATTTGGAATTCTATTATCTATACGGCAGATATATTCGGTTTAGACTCTTGTGTTAGTCAATTAAAATTTTGGTTCAGTGATTCCTTACATTCTTCGGATATGTGGTCTGTAAGTTTCTCGATCCATAAATAGGGTCGACGACTTATCGTGACTAGCATATTTGGAGAATTGTAGAGATATACTATCAAAATTTTTACTAACATTAGAGTTTTGGACTGAGTATATATGAGATATAGATGATAGTCTCTCGAATGAGATATGATCAACTACCTTATAAAATAAATGGTAAACAAGTATAAATATACTGTTGATAGTATTTCCTATGAATTGGGTATTTTTTGATAGACATCTGACAAGTAACGGAAATACAATGGATAAAAGTTGGATACTATTGGGAGATAGACTTGAACGAGGCTATAAGGAATATGCACAAGGGGTAAAGTTTTTTATAGAGTTTGCTCGTATAAGTGTTGACAGTCGAGGATTTATAAGATATTCGTGCAAGAAGTGCAAAAATCTTAGTTCTTATAATTTGATGGTAGTGGAGGATCATTTATTTGTAAATGGAATTGATCCTAAATAATCACCTTGGGTCTTACATAGCGAATCATTTCTCAAAGTAGTTAGATTTAGTAGTCAGACCAATCAAATGGAGGATGGTAATGACATCGACATAGACGACATTAATGTGGATGATCCTGATGACAGTGATGATAATGGAGAGGATATGACTAACATGTTAGGCAATCTGAGGGTATGAATATTTGGGATGAGGGATGAAGAAGAAACATTTGCACAATCATTTGAGAGAAATGGTAACTTTGCAAGATTGTGGGACGATGCACAAAGAGAGTTGTACGAGGGGTGCGCTCGTCATAGCAGATTGTCTTTCATGGTGAGGTTGCTCCATATTAAATCTATTTATCGTATTTCTGCCAAGGCCATCGACATGTTGCTAGAATTATTTAAAGAGGCACTTCCTCAGGATAACGTAGTACCCCGTAATTTTTATGAAGCAAAGCAATTGAAGCGAGGGTTAGAATTTGATTATAATATCATCCACGCTTGTAAAAATGATTGTGTTATCTACTGCAGCAATATGCAGAACTTGACTCATGCCTAGTTTGTCATGAGTCAAGATGGATATCCAATAAACGTAATGTACCACAAAAAGTGTTAAGACATTTTGCGTTGATTTCTCGACTTCAAAGATTGTTTACGTCCCCGTTGACTGCCAAAGATATGTCTTGGCATCACACAGAAAGAGTCCAAAATGAAAACTTCCTCTCGGATCCTGCATATTCCTTACAATGGAAGAAATTTGACGTCGACATTTACTGTGTTTTCCTAGACCATGCGTCCCATAAGCGCACAAGGGGGCTACGACCTATATGGGCGAGAGTTTGAAAGAGCTCGATGGTATTTCTTGAATACCTATGTAAGATTGATCATTACTTGAGATTAGTGATGATCCTCTCAATCAATATTATCTTTAAGTTTATTATTATAATAATATAGTATAACTTCATACAAATTAACCATTCACATGAACATGCGCAGCGAACATATACAACTACTTTGCTCGAATGATGTAACTGATATAGAAAAGACGCACGGAGAGGAATTTGCCTCGTGGTTTGAACATACGGTATTACTGTTAAGCCCCATCTTATAATATGAATTTCATACCACTAAACTCCACTATAATATGAAGATCATTACTGTTAAGCCCCATTTCTATATAATAATATTAATTGATATAGTTTGTATCGAGATATGATGAAAATTCAGAAGAAATCTCACCAGAACTTATGCTCTAGCATGTGGTCCGTCCAAGCGGGCCATCTAGTACTCATGATGTTTAGTGCATGGATATAGATTTCACACAACTGATAGAGAATGATATAGGAAAACTCAAAATTATGGGGTCGTAGTTGAAGGAAGACATGGGGATGATAACATTAAATTCTACGAAATTATGGAAGATGTCATAGTGTTAAAGTACGTTGGGGAATATATGGTCTGGTTGTTTAAATGTAATTGGTGGGATGTCTCAAATTCTAGATTGAGAGTGCGTAACGATGATTATTTTGTGAGTGTCAATACATCTTGTACATAGTATGAGGAAGATCCATTCATTCTCGCTTGCCAAGCGAATCAAGTTTTTATTTAGATGATCTGGAGTACGGAAACCCATGGCGGGTAGTGAAGAAGTTTGCACCAAGAAATGTATATGATTTCATTTCAGAGGCAGATGAACCACATGAAGAAGTTGATAGTCTACCAAATGAAAAAGCATATCAAGAAAACGAAGTAGGCATCAATCTATTTGTTGATCTAACCCAATATGATATGGTCCCATTGCGTAGAGAAGATGTTCAACCCGAAGTAATTGAGGGTGAAATATTGAAAGAAGATGAATCAACTGAAGTGTTCAGTGAGGATAAGGGCGACTGGTCCAACAAAACGGACAGTGAATGATTTTCAAACATGAATTTTTGTAAGTATTATTCTTATAAATATATGTAACGTTTGTTTGAATAATAATTTGTTACAACTTCAACTAGATATGTCTCTCAAACGCAAAGCAACACGTGTGACATCCTCATCCATTACCGACTTCCCAGGTGGTTCACTTGTCATGAATAGTGAGCCAACATCACCAGGCTCAGAACACGATATTTTATCAAATTAAATATCACATTTTATGCTCAATTTAAGTAATATATCTATAAAATAAAATTATTTAATTAAAAAGTTATGTTTTAATTACTGTATATATAACTGTTGTAAGAAAGCGCCGAGGTAGAGGCACTACGAGGAGTGTTTGCAAAGAGAAAAGAAAGTGGGTAAAATCAAGGTTGATATTCCTGATGATCACATTAGTGGCTCCGGAGATTCGACAGCGTGGCTTGCTTCATATGTTGGTACGCTTACTCGCACGTATGCATCAATTGCTACATCCTCTTGGTCTAAAGTTCTTTAAGATGTGAAAGACCACATCAAAAAGCATTGTTTGGTAATAAGCTATATCTCAAGCAACTAAGTATATAACATGTTACTTTCAAGTTACTTTGTATTTATACTAATTGCTTATAATTCTTGAAAGGATGAGTTTGAGCTTAATTTTGGCCGATGAGAGGTTCGATTAACGGTTGAGGAACTGAAGTCAAATGCATTTCAGAGGTACAAAGGTTGTTGCCATGCACACTATAAGAAGTTCAATACTACAATAGAGGCATGCCAAAGTCCATTCCAAGCAATTCCACCAAATGGATGGGAGAAGGTTTGTGATATGTTTGAAGATCCTACTTATCAGATATTATCGTTGCTGTCTTTTGTTAATAGTATATGATAGATGTATTAAACATATAGACTAATATTTATCTTTTAGCAATTGAGTATTGTGAACAAAGCAAATAGATCAAATTTAAAAATAAACCATCATGCGGGGTCTTGATCTTTCCATCGTTTGTCTAATAAAATGGTAAGTTATTTTAGTGCCCGTTAAATATTAACATATAATACACTTTTCTGATTTAAGTTCTAATATAAATTTTCCTTTTGCAGAAAGATGAAAGTCCTGCTGACTATGATTTGACCCAATTGTATACTAAAGCACATAAAAACTGTGATGGTGTTTGGGCCAGTCCTAAAACAGAGGCAAATTATGTAAGTTTAAGTTTCTTTAATTCCATTGTCACATAATATTTTTATTACTTATACTAACTTTAATGTTTTTGTTTTTGTAGGACAAGATGATATCTCTTAAGAAAACTACTACGGATCCATCTAATGCATCAACTGTCAACGATGCTCAGATCCTTTCTCAAGTTCTTAGATCACGTTCTGGATATTTGAGGGGCTTAGGACTTTGCGTAAAACCATCCTTAACATCATCATCCTATTTTCGAACCAGATCGAATGACGACAAGGCTAAGGAATTGGAGGAAGCAACACTGGAGATAGAACGATTGAGGTCCATGGAAAAAGAGTTGCTGACCCAATTAGAACTAGCAGCAAATTTTGAGGCAAGATTAGAAGAGAGGATGCAATTTAATAACTAGAAAATGGTTGAACAGTTCTAGTCAATAATGTCCCAAAACTCTATGCCTTCACCCTAGTCTTAAAATTTATCTTTTCTTTAATTGCATTTATATTATGATGTTTCAAAATATTTGAACAATTGATGTTTGAATTACAATTTGTGTAATATTAGTATGGTATTTTTAATTAAATTCTGATATGTATTATTAATACTGTTCGAACATTAAATAACTAGTCCGAATGGTAAATTACCATTTATAACTCCATTCGAACCAAAACCGACCCATTCAAACAAGAACTAACCCATTGGACAATATTAATATGCAAAACCCTATTCGAATAGATATAATTTCTAAAAGTAAAATTTCTATTCGAACAGGCATAATTTTTGTACAAACACAAGTCATTTGAAAAATTTCTTAGTTCGAATGCATAAAATCTGCTCGAACACTCCGTTCATTCGAACATGATCAAATATGGTTATTAGTTCGAATGAATATTTCATATTGATCGAATGGATGTGTCAGTTTGAACCAAGAAATATTCCATTCGAACAATGTATTGAGACGAAATCAATTTGTCTAAAAAAAAAATTTCCGTCCAAACAGTTTCAACTAGATCAGCCCAATTTCGCCTCTAAAAATGATTTTTTGAGATGAAATTTCATTTTTGTCACCAAAAACTTTTTGAGACGATCTTTTCAAGACAAAATAGAGGCAAAATTTTTTCATCTCTAAATATAATTTGGGACAAAATTTGGGTTTTTTGAGAGAAACTTTTTTGTCTCAAAAAAACCTAATTTCTTGTAGTGACTACTATTGACTCTAAAGTTAAATTGAGCCCATTCATTATTGTTCTCGTCTCCAATGACGAGAAACAACCAAAACTTTGATTTGTTGCTTGAGCAGAGAGACTTTTTTTTTTTTTTTTGCCATCCTTGTCTTGGGAGGATAAATCTTGTCAGCTATATATAATAAAGGAAAATGCTAAATGTACTTCAGAAAAACGTACAAAAAACTTACTTCTTACATGTCAGTTATTGATATGCTGAAAATCATGAAATTTGAAGTAAAAAAAACTAACAAAATGATTTTTCTAAGTAAAAATGTCAATACATGTAGCACTACTTTATAATAAATGGCTAATTTGGATCAAAAGGATTAAGCAACACGAGATATAATTGGTTTCCAAGGAATTTTGTCAACAAGAAAGTGTGGATTAATTTCAATGAATTCTTTAATCTTATGAGCAAATCTTTTATATCACGGTTCCTACATAATTTGGTGTTCATTTGGTTGGGAAATCAAGAAAAACGATGTAAATATTGTTATTTTGGATGATGATATTTTGTGATTCAATTGCCATAGTTTTTTCATCCCAACTTTTCAAACTATATTTGTAGATGGAAGAGAGTTTTGTATATGACTTCAAGAATACCCCCACCCCACCAAAAGCCTAGAATATATGGAAGCTGAGAGCTTTTTATCATTTATATATTGATTTGCGGATTATAGCATGGTAACAAAATTTAGTAGCACAATCGATCGGAAATTCATGATCTTTGGGGCGGGCCAAGTTAAAATGTAATGAGAATTTATCATCAAGAGAGAGAGAGAACTAATTAAGAAGTGTCCGCTAGGGTTTCCTCTCTAAGTGCTCTCTCTGAGTTCCTGTGTGGTGGTTTTTTTCATTCTTGTCTCTTGTACGAGTTTTTTCCTAAAGGATGGTAGAAGCTATAGAGGATTTGTATGCTAATATGTCTCTGACAACAAGGGAGAGTGAGGAGATTTCGTTGGAAGTCTGTAAGGTGGAGGAAGTACTCGAGAGGGATGAAAATTGTTTCATCATGAAATTGCTAACCAGAAAGCATTGTAATCATGATGCCTTCAAACAGAAAATGTGCAAGGTATGAAGACCAGCTAGGGGAGTCAAGTTTCGTGACTTGACCTCTGTGTTCTTATGGTTGAGTTTGAAGATGCCCGTGATAAGCTCAAAGTGATGTGAGATGGTCCTTGGACCTTTGATAAACATCTGATTCTTATGAAGGATTTTGATAGAAGGTTGCAGGAGTAATCTAGAGTTAGTTCATGCACCATTTTGGGTTTGTATACATGATTTACCTCTCATGGCTCGAAATGTATATGTCGGTAAACTGGTTGGTAATACGTTGGGAGAGGTATTGTAAGTGGATTTGGATGTGGGAGAAATGGAGTGGGGTGAATACATGAGAATCAGAGTAAATTTGGACGTATCAAAGTCGTTGCAAAGGCGAAAGGGTATAGCTATAGGGGAGGGCCAGTCCTGTCTACTACGGTTTTTTCATAAAAGATTACTTGATTTCTGCTATTACTGCGGTTTAGTGGGTCGTACTTAGCATGAGTGTGACGAGGTTGATGTAGCAAATTTGAAGGTAGAAAACCTTCCTTCTGGTCAATGGCTTTGTGCGGGTTACTCAATTAATTGGAGAGGGGGAGGGAAGGGTCCTAAGGCGAGGAAGACTAAGCCAACTCCAACCAAAAAACCACCAGTGGCGATGGCGGCAGGTAGTCCATCTAGCAGTAATCATGGCAGTTATGGGGTCGTGGATACTTTGTAGGGAGTTACAAATGCTCCTACTGGAGTTAGGGTGAGTTATTCACAGATACGAATGAGGTTGATATTTCTTCAAAGAAATTTATGGAGGTGACTAATGCCCCTTAAATCTAGGGGTAACGGATGACAAGCGTTTGGGGACGGGCAGCACTGGCTCTGCAAGGTAAGATGGGGTAGTGGATGAAGATCACCTAACTGAGGTTCTGATTGAAGATGAGGTAAGATGAGGTTCTGAAATGGGCTTGGGCTTGGATGACTCTAAGGGCTTAATTGATTCAAGCCCATCAGCTGCATGTAAAACATTGAAAGGTAGTTCCTCCTTTCATCGAAGGCCAAGACATAAAGGGGCATCATCACAGAGCCAGGGTTCTGACAGGAAGGATGTCGCTGACGAAGAGGCCATTTCTAAGGGATTTCTGCAGAAAGCAAAAGTTAAAAGCAGGAAACGACAGGCAGTCGAACAAATTGCAGATGAGGTGCCCAATCCCAAAAGGCATTCAGTGGTGGCAGAACAAGGTGAGACTTTAATTTTTACTGAGATATCGGTGGTGGTTGTGGCACAGCCTTGCCAGATGTCATGAAAATCTTCAGTTGGAATTCTCATGGGCTTGGGAACCCACGAGGAATCTGAACCCTTCTTGATTTGGTCATGAAGGAAACTCCTGATATTTGTTTCTTGCAAGAGACATGTTTGTCTTCTAGACAATATGATCTCTGCAAACCTAAGTTTGGTTTTCGTAACTATTTTGATGTGGATTGTGTGGGTCGTAGTGGTGGTTTAGCATTGTTGTGGAAAGATTAGATTGATTAATCCATTGTGAATTCCACACAACATCATATTCTTGCTATGTTTAAGGGTGTCAATGGGGATAATTGTCTTCTGACTAGTGTGTATGGACACCTTGATTCCAGTAATAGGCCTTCTGTTTGGGATTTAATAAAGAATTTGGGCTCTACATTTTAGTCTTCTTCGCTAGTTGATAAGTGTTATTTTTATCTGATTTTTATCACTCATTTATTTATGAAAAGTGTCATTTTCCATTCAATACTACTGATTTTTTTTATTTCTACATATTTTTTTTTATTTTCTTAAATTTGAAGGATTGAGAAGATTTAGTGCAAAAGGAGAGCATTTTGGTACAAAAGAAGAGACTACACATCCAGACCGATGACAGGCAGCGATATCTGAAGAAAGCCGATGAGATTGGGGCAATGGGTCTTGTCCCGTGGGCAGTAAAGAGATGTCTGTCCCCCAAAGGCGAGAAGACTTACCTCTTGGTAGGTGAGGAGACTCGCGACCAAAATGTGCGACCTGGCTCTAGGCGGTAGATTGGGCGACTAGTCTAAACGACCAACTTAAAAGACTACCTTAAACGACATCGAGGGCCGTGTGGTCTTTGTGACCTCCACGCTCGTTCAATTGTGACCTCCATGCAGATATATTCAGCGCACACGACATCTACTAAGTGGGATAATTATTCCCGACCAGGATCAATTTGCTGCTAACCACCAAATCCGAGTTTCGCAATGAATCTGTTTGGCGACCAAATCCTCCCTCATTCCGCAATTCAAGCCGCATATTATCACTAAATTTTCTATTTTAGATAATCCAGTTATTCTTGAGATAATTTCCTTTTAGGTTCACATCTATCTTTAGAAATTATTTTCCAGATTTTTAGGATAGATTGTCGCCACAGTTATCCTGTTTCCAAATTTGAATTTTGACATCTATTTACTCTCGACTTGTGGGATGAATGGGGGGTTGGAGTTCTTAATTAGAGTGGAGAGTTTTAGAAAGTTTGAGTTTAGGTTTAGAGTTCCAATTTTTATTTTTGAAGTGTTCTTTTGAGAAGGTGGAACTAGAAGGCAGAGGCAAGAGCTGAATGCTTCATCAACTGACTTCAACAAAGAACACCAATTTTATTCTCTCTTTTTTTTTTCTTTGTTATTTCATTATGAACTAATTCTATTTTCTAGAGCTTTGATGTAGCCTAACACTGAATACACAATATACATTCCAAGTTATTTTATTTTCAATATTTCCATGATTTAGTGTTTATTCCTTGTTCTTGATGCTTGTAATTTTCTAACTAACTATTGTTTGATTTATTGAATCACAATGAGACTGAGAGATGATTTGTGATTAAAGTTCTAGGATTAAACACCATTAGTTGAGTGAAAGTAAAGATGCTTTATCGCGACTAGTGTGATTTTCAAGAAAAATTCAAAGAACTTAATGAGTCTCTAATTAGTTAAGTTCACATAGAAATATGAAGTTATTAGTTGGAGATATTTTTGGTATTGTTCGAGAGAAAATATTAAATAGTTAATAGAGTTTTATCATCAACTTGGGATAATTGAGATCCTATAATAAGGAAGAATAAACTGTATGAGATTTGCTAGGTGAAGTCAAATGCTCTAATCTATTCTCATTATTTTTAAGATCTTAATTTTAATGTTCTTTTTTTTTTTAGTTTAATTTAGATAAACCTGTAACAACCCGCCCTGGAAAGGGTGGAATCGCTACGTACATACCTGTTCTTCCTTTCTTTTTTCTTTTCTAGTAATATGCAATCATTATGAACATAACACATGTGTACTCTAAATTTCTAATTTAATAAAGGGGAACACCTGATAGACATCTTATTCAAACATTCATCCATAAGAGACTCTTAGAGTCTATCATACGTTCATAAAAACATAATTGTTCTAGTTAGGGAAGACACTAAGTGTTTGCCTCTCCCTATGCAATAATGCCTTGCTCCACAACCTCTTCGTCTTTACCTGGACGTTTAAAACATAAACACAAAGTGAGTCGAATACTCAGTAAGTAGTACACCATGCAGTGAACATACTAGGCATCTATTCTTTTTCTTTTGAAAACATGCATAAATAAATATTTTGAGAATTTGACAATGCTTCCATGCATAAACATTTTAAGGAATAAGCCATACTTTCATGCATAAACATATTAAGAAATAAGCAATACTTTCATGCATAAATATCTTTGAGAAATAACTATGCTTTCATCTTCCACTTTCCTTTGGCCGATACATACTATTACACCCCGTGTGTTACGGTTAGCAATATTTCTTTGGATCTGGATTCCACCGGTGGCCACAAGTTCTGAATCCCTTCCAGTAAGGGTGGGTGCACTACTAGTACCACTGGGTGCACTACTAGTACCACTTACCCAGTATTGCAATCTGCCCATTCCTTTGGTACCATTTCATTCAGTCATGGCGATTACGTATTTTCCTACATTAAAACATTCATTCAGTCAGTCATTTCTTTCTTTCATTCATTTCAGTCATTTTAGTCATTTATTTTCAATTATTTTCATTTAACAATTCAACAATTCATTCATGGAAAACGTCATCTAAAAGCATGAGCTTAAACATCATCTTTCAAAGCATCCATAAAGCTTCAGTTCATAGGGACATTTTAAAACACTTTCTTCGCATCATTTATAGTATCACTTAAAGCATAAGGCATGAGACGTTCCTTTCCTTTCCTTTGCAATCAAAACATTTTCATCATCTTTCTTAGTTCGATGCCCATGCATTTTTATGAACAAAATACATTTTTATACTATACTACATATAGAAACAATCAATAAGTTTCTTGAGATAGCATGTATGAAAATCTCATGGTTTAGAACCTACGTGCATGCATTACCTTATATACATACACACAATTATAATCGATAGGGTTCTTATGAGGGGCTATCAAGAAAGGGCTTGTACATACTATATTTATTTACTCTTTTCTGTAGAAGAACATTTGCAATAAGAGAGAGAAACATTCTTTCATAAAGAGAACATGGTATCAGAAGCATGGTCATAGCTACTTACCTCTATACTCCTCGATACTTCCAACTTTAATATAGGTCATATTCCAATAAATAGTATAAGCATGTTAATACTCATATAATATTCTTTAGCCCTCTCTTTAAAAGAGAAAGTTATGATATTACAATCTAACGGCCCTTCTATGCTTAGCTTTAACCCGATGACTACTCCTCATCTCAGCTTACATGAGCAATAAATTAAATATTAAGACATGCTAGTTGTCCATGGAGGATATTTTAAAAGCGTACATGAAAAGTAATTAAAAATTCATAGGCTTCAAGCAAGGTCTCTTTGGTTCAAGCTCACTTGGGGTTATGGATATTATGAGATAAAATCTGAAAATTCTCTACAATGGGTTTTAAAATAGATTTAGGCATCTCAAATAGGCTAAACAAACTTAGGAAACATGCCCTTTAAATCAACTTATAGTCCCTCATTATATAAATGTTAGCTTATCAATATTTTGGACTCTTGGGTTAAGTAGAATTTAACCAAACGAGGGACAACATACGTGGACTATTTTTACATCAAGACAAGGCGTGACATGATATGGGCTTAGGGGTACTTAGACAGCTTTACATATCATAATATATTATGTACAATTAATCTCCTATACCTAAACCAACTATGCTATAATCGAATCACACAAGCAATATTTAAATAGTTTAGATAACATATCTCATTGAAATTAAAGTAGCATAAAGTATAGCAAAGTTACTCATTAAGCAGCTTTAAAACCTTTAAACACTCAAGCTTATGGTTTACTCTCTTAATACTTTTCAAAGGAAAGATATAAAATTACAAGACCCAAGCAAAACCTCTAAACCAAACCTCTAGCATCCTAAAAACATATTACCAACCAACCTCATCACAAAACACATGGTACCAACATATATAAACTAAAATCACTTTAATCATCACCTATGATTAAACCAAGTTTAATAGCAACATAACATTTTTGAAATATATGAAAATACATGGCAAAACAACCATAATACTATTCAGTTTAGGCCACAAACAGGGCACACATATTTATTTGCAACATAGGAAATTAAGCATAGCAAAACACATACTAAAACAACTTAGTTGGCTTCCAAAATCACATTAAAAACAAATGAATCAAATCAAGATTTTTACCTTTGGTGATGTAAGAGTCCAAAGATGGCAACATTGAAGGGTTTGTGTGCAACAGTAGACGTGGATTGTTGAAGGTTCGTGGGAAGAATCATATGTAGTAGCAGAAATAAGGATGGGAGGGTAGTTTTGTTAGTTAGAAGAATGCCAATATGGCAGGTCATGGTGAAGATGTGTTGTCGTTTGGGTTAATGAGAGCAATAGTACGGTGCCGCTTGGATTAGTGTATTCTGTAAAGAAGGCACGAAACGGTACCGTTTCATTAATTTTCAACTATAAAAGTAGAAGGAAAGGAAGTAATATGTATGAAATAATTCAACAAACTTTCCCTCACATTTCCTTTTCTCTGCTCTCTCTCTCCACATTCTATATCTGAAATATTCTCTCTCTACTTCTTGGAACTTCTCTCTTTACTTCTTGGTATTTCATTCTTGGTAAAGGAGGTTGATTACAGTTGGTATCAGTAGTCATGGTTGAAGGAATGTGATCCTATGCACAAGTGGTGGGTCCCTTGAATCATCTTAGGTAGCAACAAGATCGACATCAGAAGCAGCTTGAGGATACAATTGTTGTCTTGGTATAGCAGCAGGAAACTACAAGAATCGACAGGGAGAATCAAGATAAAAGGTTTGCAGAAGTTATACAACAAATCTCATAAATATCAGTGAATGGATCGATGGCACATGAAGAAATGCATGAAGACAGTGAAGAAGTGCCTTATCGTGAACAAGTTGATAGAGGGATTTTTAAAAACATTGAGGTAGAGTTTCCAAGATTTTCTAGTGGAAATCCGATGGCGTGGGTGTATAAGGCTAACCAATACTTCTTGTACCATCAACTACCACCAAGAAAAATATTTTTTTTTGCTTCCTTTTACATGGAGGAGGAAGCCATGGTTTGGTTTCAGAATTCTACTGAAGCAAGTCTGTTTCCTTCTTGGGAAAAATTTACTAAAGCATTGTGAGGTTTGGGTTATCTGTTTATGATGATCCAATAGAAGCTCTTACAAGGTTGAAGCAATTGGGTACAGTAGTAGCCTATAAGACAAAATTTGATTTGATTTCTAATAGGCTCAGGGGAATTTCTGAGAAAAATAAACTAAGTTGCTTTATAAGTGGCTTGAAAGATGAGGTGAGGTTCACTATGAAGATGTTTAATCCCAAGAACTTGTATGATGCATTTGGATTGGCCAAGATTCAAGAACAGAATATTTGGAGCACAAGAAAGGTTTGGAAGACTACTTCTTTTGATTCAAGGGCTAGTGTCCAGAGATCAGTGCAAGCTCCTTCCATTTTGGAAACACCTCCTCGAGGGCAGACTGTTTCTAAAATGCCTTTTCAAGGAATTTCAGAAACTCAAATGCAAGACAGAAGGAAGTAGGGTCTTTGTTATTTCTGTGATGAGAAATATTATCATAGCCATAAATGTGCAAAACCAAGGGTATTTGTCTTGGAGGGTATGGATTTACCTCAAATGGAGTCATTAGATTTAGATGAAAAGTTGAGCAATCACAAGAAGATGATAGTCAGCAGATGAAAGTGGTTGTTGGTGCTGCTTCAATTTCAGTTCAAGCTTTGGTGGGAACACCAAATCCAAAAACTATGAGAGTTCTTGGCCATATTAAGAAGAGAAGGGTGACTATTTTGATAGACACTGGCAGTACCTATAATTTTGTAGATACTGCAATGGCAAGTAAGTGTGGGCTAGAAATACAGAAATCTGATCCTATGTAGGTCAAAATTGCAAATGGTGATATGGTGGCTAGTGATGGGAAATGTAGTGATGTGGCCCTACATATACAAGGTACAACCTTTTTATCTGATTTGCTTACTTTGAATTTGGGTGGTTGTGATATCGTGTTGGGAGTACAATGGTTACTGTCATTAGGGCCTATCCTTTGGGATTTTGGCAAGCTGCATATGTAGTTCACTTACAAAGGAGTTTTGACATGTTTAAAAGCATTAGCTTCTCCTTCTAGCAAACTTATTGATTATGTTGAGGTTGCTAAACTCTCTTCAATGGGGAGCAAGGGATTATTTTTACGAATAGCTGTAGTTCAGCCTAAAGAGGTGTTGCATGATGTACCTCAGGATATCTTAAATCTGTTAGACAGATTTCAGACAGTTTTTTATGAACCAAGAGGCTTACCTCCATAAAAGTCTCATGATCATCAAATACTTCTGAAAAAAGATTCTACACCAGTGAGTATGAGGCCAAATAGATATCCATATTATCAAAAGACTGAAATTGAAAAGATAGTCAAAGAGTTGCTGCAAATTGGTTTTATTAGGCCAAGTCAGTCACTATTTTCTTCACTTGTCCTTTTGGTGAGAAAAAGGGGATGGTTCTTGGAAAATGTGCATAGACTATAGGGTACTTAATGAGATCACAATCAAAGATAAATACCTTATACCAGTGGTGGATGAATTGCATGGTGAACTTTTTGGGGCAACTATTTTTTCTAAGCTTGATTTAAGGTCAGGCTACCATCAGATTTGCATGAGAGAGGATGACATTTCTAAGATGGCATTTTGAACATATGAGGGTCATTATGAGTTTTTTGTAATGCCTTTTAGACTCACTAATGCACTCTCCATATTCCAAAGTTTTATGAATGATGTATTTAGACCATTTTTAAGAAAATTTGTCATTTTTTTTTTTTTATGATATACTGGTGTATGGTAGAGATTTGCAGTCCCATTTGAAGCATTTAGCTATTGTTTTGAATATTTTACAAAGCCATCAATTTTATGCAAATAGATCTAAGAGTCACTTTGCTTGCCTTGAGATTGAATACTTGGGGCGTCCCATTTCTAAGGAAGGGGTCAAGGCAGACCAAAAGAAAGATAGAGCCAATGGTTAAATGGCCAGTTCCTAAATCTATTAAAGCATTAAGGGGTTTTTTGGTTTGATTAGCTACTATAGAAAGTTTATTTGAGATTATGGCATCATTGCTGCTCCATTGACAGCTTTGTTGAAGAATGAAGCTTTTAAGTGGTCTAAGGAAGCAACTAAAGCTTTTGGGGAATTGAAGCAAGCTGTAACATAGCCTCCTATTTTATCCTTGCCTGATTTTTCTAAAGCATTGTAATTGAATGTGATATGTGTGCTAGTGGTGTAGGGGCTGTATTAATGCAGGAGCAAAGGCCTTTGGCTTACTTAAACCAAGCTTTGAAGGGCAAGAATTTGCAGTTATCTACCTATGGAAAAGAATTTTTGGCTTTGGTCTTAGCAGTCAAGAAATGGAGGCTTTATTTGTTGGGTGGTTCATTCATTGTCAGAACTGATCATCATAGCTTGAAGTACTTGTTGGAACTGAAGATTGGAACTCCTGCTCAACAAAAGTGGCTTCCAAAGTTGCTTGGCTATGACTTTTTTGTGGAATACAAAAAGGGAGTGGAAAACAAAGTAGCAAATGCTTTGTGCAGAAAAGATCAGGATGTGAGTGTTGAATCTGTGCTAGCCATATCTGTTCCAAATCCTACTTGGCTAGAAGAAATAAAGAGGGCATAGGCTGAAGATCAAGTGGTGCAACAATTTGTTCAGGAAGGGTAGGTTGTATATTCTTGATTATGCTGACTTCAAAGTCAAAATATTACATTTTATTCATGCAAGCCCTGGTGCAGGCCACTCAGGTTTTCATAAGGCACTGCAAAGAGCAAGGTCTAACTTTTATTGGCCTGGTATGAAGACTGAGATAAATAAATTCATTAGGGAGTGTGAAGTTTGTCAGAGAAATAGAGTTGAAAATATTCACCCAGCTGGGTTGCTTCAACCATTGCAGGTTCCTCAAGCAGTTTGGACTAATATATCTATGGATTTTGTGAAGGGATTGCCTATGTCTAAAGGCTACTCAGTTATAATGGTAATTGTTGACAGAATTTTGAAATATGCTCATTTCTTACCTTTGAAACATCCTTTTATAGCAGTTAAAGTGGCCTCAGTTTTCTTGGATCATGTTTTTAAGTTACACAACATGCCAAAATCCATTGTATTAGATCAAGGTTCTACTTTCCTCAGTTCTTTTTGGAAGGAGTTCTTCAAGTTGCAAGGTGTGAATCTGGCTTACTTTTCATCATACCATCCTCAAAGTGATAGTCAAACTGAAGCTGTAAACAAGTGTTTAGAGCATTTTTTAAGGTGCTTTTCAGGTGATAAACCAACGCAGTGGTCTCAGTGGTGGTACAACACCAATTTCCATACTTCTACTAAGTTCACTCCCTATGAGGCAGTTTATGGAGTAACACCTACTCCCCTTCGAGCATATGTTCCATGCCTTTCATCTATTCAAGTTGTGGAAGATTTGTTGAAGTCTCATGAACAAATATGAGACATGTTGAAGACTAATATGGTGTTGGCACAGGAGAGGATGAAGTTTCAGTATGATAAACAGCATACTTAGAGGGTTTTTGCAGTGGGGGATTGGGTCTATTTGAGGCTTCAGTCTTATAGACAGAAATCCTTGGCAGTGAGGAGAAACATGAAGTTGTCACCCAGATTTTTTTGGCCCTTTTTAGATATTGGAAAGGATTGGCTAGGTGGCTTATCAACTTGAGTTGCCTCCACAATCACAGTTACACCCTGTGTTCTATGTCTCTTGTCTGAAGAAGAAGGATGGACAACATATTTCTCCTTTGTCAACATTGCCACTAGTGGATGTTCAAGGAGAAATTGCACTTGAGCCTTAGAACATTCTACAATGCTGTAGTAGGAAAGTGAACAACAGAGCAATGGTGGAAGTCTTGGTTCAATGGCAAGGAATTGATGCTGACCAAGCCACTTGAGAACCTTATTGGCAGCTAAGGCATTAGTTTCCTCACCTTGTGTGCAAAGTGCTTTGAAGGGGAGGGATATGTAAGGGTCCAGAGTGATGGCAACATTGAAGGGTTTGTGTGTAGCAGTAGACGTGGATTGTTGAAGGCTCATGGGAAGAATCATACACAGCAGCAGAAATAAGGATGGAAGGGTAGTTTTGTTAGTTAGAAGAATGCCAATACAGTAAGTCATGGTGAAGATGTGTTGTTGTTTGGGTTAATGAGAGCAATAGTACGGTGTTGTTTGCATTAGTGTATTCTGTAGAGAAGGCACGAAACAGTGGCATTTCATTAATTGTCAACTATAAAAACAGAAGGAAAGTAAGTAAAACATATGAAATGATTCAACAAACTTTCCCTCGCATTTCATGTTCTATGTTCTCTCTCGCTACATTCTCTTTTGAAATATTCTCTCTCTACCTCTTGGAACTTCTCGCTCTACTTCTTGGTATTTCATTCTTCGTAAATGAGGCCCATCATAGGTGAATCCTTCCCAAAACATGAAAATGGAGAAGAGGAGAGGTGAGTTCGGCTTAGGGAACTAGAGAGCACATGAGCCCTTGGCTGGAAATCCAAAACTGAAACATCAACAACAACAAGAAAGAAAACCCACTTGATCAAACCATGGATAGGTTCAAAATACACAAAAGAGAAAGTTTAAGGGTACCCTTACCTTGCTATTTTCTTCTTAAGAATAAGAAATAATGGGTGCTTAACTTAAGATTGGAAGGAGAATGGAACTGGGAGAGAACGGGTGGTAGTGTCACACGGTTGAGGGCTTGAGAAATATTTATCATTTTCTTGCCTTAGAAGCCAACAGGTTCAAGAGAAAAGTGACTTAATTTGCTTTTAGTCAAACCTTACTTCATAAGCAAGGGAGAATGGACGATGGGGATCAAGTGTGGAAATATATTTCCCTTACTTACCCATCCAATGGTGGAGGAAGCTTGAGACATTTCTTGAATAAATGAAAATTAGAGGGCTTAAGAGAAAAAATATTGTAAGGTCTTAAAATCATGCCCTTGAATTATTTTAATAAATCACATAAAAATAAAGGCATACACATCTTAAAATAAAATAATAAAAATCTTTATCTCAAAATATTTAACTTAAAGAATTAATAAAATGACGTAAGGACCTATGTAGTAGGACTCGGGTATTACAAAACCATCCTTCAAATTTTGGTTTTCCAAATAGTCATTAACTTAGTCAATTTCAATACTCAATAGCATAATTATTTCCTATGAGTTCGATAATTGTTTCTTTAAAACACTTTATTACTTGTTATGATTATGTGCACTTGCAGATATATTTTTATGTGAACACTAGTCTTTGTTGGAGGCAAGTTTAGGTCTGATAAATTGTTGGAGGATTTTAGAGATGTGTTATCCATATGTAATTTGAGAGATTTGGGGTTTCATGGAGTCCAATTCACGTGGAGTAATAGGAGGGAAGGAGGGTCTAATTAGTGAAAGAGTAGACTGCTTTCTTGCTAATTCTTTGTGGTGTAATTTGTTTCCTAATATGCAGGTTCAGCATGGGGTAGCCTTCTATTCGGATCATAACCCTCTGTGGTGGGATTTAGATGGTGGGTTTATAAAACGATGGGGAAGGTGAATGTGCTAGTATCATAGAAAGAACTTGGGATCAAATGGAAGGTTCTCCTTCACTTACTAAGGTCATTGCTTCCATTTCCAAATGTGCTTCTGATTTGGGAATTTGGAATTAACATTCTTTTGCGAATGTGCAAAAGGAATTAGCTATTGCTAAAAAGAGATTGGAGGTGTTGCAAGAAGCTGGTCCATCTGGTTTTTCAGTGACAGAGCAGCAACAAGCAAGGGATGAGGTCCAAAAATGGCTT
The DNA here is from genome assembly GCA_003123825.1 of Juglans hindsii. Classification (NCBI taxonomy): domain Eukaryota; kingdom Viridiplantae; phylum Streptophyta; class Magnoliopsida; order Fagales; family Juglandaceae; genus Juglans; species Juglans hindsii. The sequence continues at coordinate 503,361 of QEOW01000614.1, forward strand.
GAGAGAGATGAAGTTATGTGGAAACAAAGATATCAGGTCATGTGGCTGAGAAAGGGAGACAGTAATTCTAGATTTTTTCACTTTGAAGCTTTAGGTAGAGGAAAGAAAAATTCTATTTTGCAGCTACAAGATGAGTTGGGTATTTGGAAGAAAGGTGTTCAGTTGGATGGTTTAGTGACTAATTATTTTACAAACTTGTTCTTTGCTGCAGATGAGGTGGATATGGAGGTAGTTATTACTGGGGCAGAGAGTTGGGTAACAGATTAGATGAACAAAGATTTACTAAGACCTTATGTGGCTGAGGAGGTTGAAGCTGTTATTAAACAGATGCATCCATCTAAAGCTCCATGACCAGATGGGATGTCTCCAATTTTTTCTAGAAGTATTGGTCAGTGATAGGTAAGTCTGTTATTGACTCAGTGCTTTTGGCTTTGAATGCTGGAGAATTTCCTAGGAATTTGAACCACACTTACATAACTTTAATTCTTAAAAAATTTGGTCCTTCTAGCAGATTTTAGACCAATTAGCCTGTGCAATTTGCTTTACAAGATTTTATCAAAAGTCATTGCAAATAGGTTAGAGAAAGTGTTGCCTTTTGTCATTTCTGAAACCCAATATGCTTTTGTACCCGATAGACAAGTCTCTGATAATATTTTGATTACAAATGAGTTGTTGCATTGCTTGAGGAATAAGAAAAAAGGAAGAAAGAGGTTTATGTCACTAAAACTTGATATGAGCAAGGCATACGATAGAGTGGAGTGGATTTTTCCGGAGAGAATGATGGTGGCTCTTGATTTTGCTCCCGGTATCATTAGTTTAGTCATGAAGTGTGTTAGAATTGTTTCTTCTTCCATTCTGGTCAATGGTTGTCCAAAGGGGCCTGTTATTCCAAGTTGAGGAATTAAACAAGGAGATCCATTATTGCTGAAGGCTTGATCAGCTTGTTGAAAGGGGAAGTTGGTAGGGGGATTGTTGAGGGTATAAAAATCTATAGGGGTGTTCTAAGAGTTAATCATTTGTTATTCACCGATGATAGTGTGATCTTTTGTAGAGCGGATGTGGTAACAAATGAGAAAATTCAGTTTTTATTGAGTACTTATGAGAAAGTTTCTGGCCAGTGTATTAATAAAGATAAGACGGCTATGGTTTTTAGTTGAAATGTTCAGAAAGATTTAAAGGTTCAAATTATGCAGCGTTGGAGGGGGGGGGGGGCATACACAGCAGTTTGGAAAATATTTGGATTTTCCTCCAATGGTAGGTAGATCAAAGAAAGAAGCTTTTTCTAGTGTTAAACAAAGGCTATGGCAGAAACTACAAATGTGGAGAGGGAATATGTTGTCACAAAGGGGAGGGAGGTTTTGCTTAAAGCTGTAGCAATATCTATTCCGACATATGCTATGAGTTGTTTCCTGTTTCCCAAACCTTTATGTTCTGAGTTAGAAAAGATGATGGCTAATTTTTTTATGGGAAATCAATCTAAAGAACGGAAGATTCATTGGGTTAGTTGGGAGAAGTTATGTGACTCAAAGTTTCATGGGTTTGGGTTTTAAAAATTTAAGGCTCTTCAATTTGGCTCTCCTAGCTAAACAAGGTTAGCATCTTTTGAAGAATAAAAATTCACTTTTGTTTAAAGTGTACAAGCTAAGTATTTTCCCAATACTAGCTTTTTTTAGGCAAAAGCTGGATTGCGGGAATAAACATCTGTTTTGCGGGAAGGAAAGGGAGGATGTTGCTCATGTAGTTTTTTATTGTTCAAAAGTTACACATGTTTATTCACGGCAGATAAGCTTGCATAGGAATGTGTTGTCAAATTGCAGTTTCTAGGAGCTGGCCAATAGGTCTCGAGCTGAAGGTTTAGATGAGACTTTGGCAACATTTATTGCTATTGCTTGGGCTGTATAAGAAACATGTACATTTATGAGAAGGTTTCTCTTGAAATACATATGGTGGTTAACAATGCTTTATCTTTGAAGTCTGAATTCAAGCAACTCTAGGTTTTTGATGTTTCTTCTACTCAAATTACTAAGGTGATTTCTTGGAAACCTCCTCCTATAGGCTTCCTTAAATTGAATGTTGATGGGGCAACTTTTCACGATCAACATACAGTTGGTATTGGAGTGTTGTTATGGGATCAAAATGGTGATGTGTTAGTTGCTTGTAGTAAATTGGAAAGGGAAGTGGTATCTTTTGAGTTTATAGAGGCTATTGCTATGTTAAGGGGGCTGCAATGTGTGTTCAATGGGGTGCTCCGAAGATATTGCTTGAAACTGATTGTTTAATTCTTGTCGATACTTTGAATAATCTTGTTGAGTACTACATTGATTTTGATTTCCTTCTTCAAGATATTCGGAGAATGATGAATTATTTTCAAGAGGTTAAAGTTTTGCATGTCAATAGGATTGGTAACTCAGCAACGCATCAACTAGCAAGACATGCATGGAGTATAAGTGATATTGAGATGTGGTGGGAATGTCCTTCATTTGTAACTCAAGCCGTTTGGTTTGATAAAAGCAATCTCTTGTAAGGACTTGTTTTATTGATTCTATGAATGAATGGTTGATTATAAAAAATAAAAAATAAAAATGAGAAGAGAGTTTGTGTTCTTGTTTTATATTATTTTCTCTCCTATATATAAATGATATATGTAAATTATAATACAAACAACATGTGTTATGCTGGTGCTCATATGTTTATGTGATGCTTGATGAAAACCATAAAAAGAATATGAATTGAAGGGTTTCTTATTAGAAACAACACTTGGAAACAAAAACTCGAGCTCCAGATCAGTGATGGGGGAAGATTAAATTTCACTCAAACATATATAGAATGTCAATTGGGTCCTATATATGAACTGAGTTTTGTGGTATTTGAACAATTCCATTTCACTTATTTTCTTTTTGTTTATAAAAAAAAAATGCCTATGTGCGAAATTGGAAGAGGATTTTTAATTTTAAGAGGGTGATGCAGAATTGTTAAATTATGAATGTAGAGAGGTAAAACTGTCTATCAACAAGAAAATTAATGCGGCAGATCTAATCAAGGAAATCGAAACAGTAGCAATATCTTTGGAAGAATTAACATCTTAAAATACGATTGTATGAAATCTAATGGCTTATTGTTCAAATGATGCACGTGATAAACTCCGACATAAAATTTTGATTTATGGTATTTATCTTGATATATTTATGCCTCTAATATATCTCAAAATGGGTACATATTATATGTCGAAACTAATCGATGAATTTGTAGAAGAAGTTGGAGAAAAAAAATAAAGTACAACTTGTTACAAAGAATGTTGCCCTAGTTTGATCATCCCATTCTTGAAGATCAAGAGAGTGACAAGTAATATTATTGAATATTGAAGAAAAATAACAAACAATCTAGAATCCCACATTCTTTATTTTATTTATTTTAAGTTCATTTACGATCAAGATGTAGGTCAAATTTTTTTTTTTTTTTTTTTTTTTTCCTTCTGAAATGGACCCAAAGCCACCCACATGCATATCCCATGCACGTTGATCTCCTTCTCCCCCTTGAAGTTGATTCTTCCAGCCAACCACCATGCATGTAGGAAAAGCTCAATAACCGTTGCTTGCACGTTGGAAAAGCACAGTAACCGTTGCCCATGCACGTTGATTCCCCTATTCCTTTTCATTCCCCCCTGCTATTTTTTTTTTTTGGTTCCAAATCTCCACAACTACTTCCCAATGGCTTTGTTTCACCTCTGCATTGATTTTTTTTATTTTTCCCTTCCCCACATTGCACTCTCTCTTGTGTTGCAACCATTTTTCCGAGGTACTCTCCTTGCTCTTGTCCAGGTTACAACAACCATAATCCACCGAGGTTCCATTGTCCCCATCGTGCAGCACCTACTATCAGTGCCAATTTTGGCTCCTTTCCATGTCACTGCCTTCACGCCTCCTCTCTATCTATCTATCTAACTTCTCCGCACCACATCGCAAGGCACCTAGAAACACCACCATCCAACCACCACGGGATAGCCTTCACGGCCAACACCTTCGTGTCCTCATATAGGGACCAACCGCTGTGCGCACTTCAACAATCGGCAACAAGCAATAGATTTGCATTGTTGCCCTTCACATCTAGGAAGATACTGACAAGCCACCTCAATGTGCACTGAAGCCTTTGTCAGCCCTTCCTGTCGCCTCAACCTTGCATCGAGAACCCCACGGCACCGAAGCTCCGTCGCAGCCAACCAACCATCACCAACTTTTGGGGGAAGCATAAACCGAAATTGCTCTAGTTTAAGCCCATACAATAGAGCAACGCTGCCCCAAGCATGATGCACATCTCCTCACGTACCACCATGAGTCACCAAGCAGTACGACCATGACACGCACCTTGCACCACACTGAACCACCAAACCCAACCTAGAGCCGTCGTGAGCCACCATCACAACACCTTCACCCCTCTTGGATACTCCTTGTTGGCATGGTATGACGCCCCCAAACTTCGCTTGGGATGGAATGGAGACTTAGGGTGTTGGGACATGTAACACAAGATTACATATCCCCGTTCATGAGAGTTAATATGCAATGCATCCTAGTATGTAAGTAACAGTATGCAGTAACTGCAGCAGATAGAAGGGTGAAAACAGAACTTATGCCAGAATAACTAAAACTTCCCAATGCATTACTGATCATCATATGTTCAAACCCAAACTGTAGATAGCTTAATGCAACTAAACATTAAAATTCTTTGAAGTTAAATTAATCACTTCATGTGTTCTAGAGCATGAAAGACTATGGCTATAAACATGATGATCAAATCTAGTCTTCTCTCTCGACCAGGCTTCTCCTCAATCAGTCAAATCTAGTGCTTCATCTAATTCGTCCTCCTCGTATCCTAACACAACTTCTATCATTCCAAGTGGAATGGTAGTGGGTCCACAAGGGGTGAGATTTACATGAAATCTTACTAAGTTAACAACCAACTTTCACAAAGATAAATTATATATGAAGAATGATAAATATAAAATGCATGAAGTGTAGGCAAATGTGCGTTTGTCTCCCATCCAGATTCCTCAACATTTTGAGAAAAAGGAAGACACATTTTCGAGAACATTTTTACTTTAATCGTCAAGAGATGATATTTTCATCATAGCATTTCATCATTTTAACAATTCATAAATTAATCATATTGTGTGGTATTATCACAGTTCCCCATGTGCACTGTCAGTACCTGCCAGTGACCTTAGTACAACTCACGTTGAAACTACGTTTTCTATAGACTCATTATCAATGCATTGATAACATAATATAACATTATAATATCATAACTTGTATACCCACTAGCATTAGGTGTCATAACATATTGACTTCACTCTGGCGTTCTTTAAATAGAACACATTCGAAACTTGTTGATTATTCTTTGTCAACCTAGAGGTTACCACTTCCTTCTTAAACACCCCGGAGTGAACAGAGGAGTTCCACTAGGATAATTCTCCATCCTAGCCTTTAGAGTCGTGACAAAAATTATTTTCATGATAAGTTAAAAATGTGTTCCTTGACATGCGCATATATAGTAAGCTTTTTATGTGTAATGACATTTGTAGATGCAATATGCTAAAATGGTAGAAATATCACATATCATGTAGATATATACTCAATGTATCATATAACATGATATTTTATGTTCAATGTGAAAATTGAAGCATGAATGAAGTACTTATCAATAAATCATAACTAATCTGTCAATGTATAAATTAGAAGTCAACTTACAAACTTCCTGAGTAATCGAAAAATGTCGTAGCAGCTGAAACCAAGTGCATACTATGTTAGGATTAATACTTCTATGGTTGAGGTTCAAAATCAAAGGCTTTAAAAATGGGTATTTACAAAAATACCCCTAGATTTTTAAAAGCTGCTGTTAAGGCCTTAAATTTTCACTAATTGCAAACGGACTTCACATTTAACCCAAATTCATGAACTTCATATTTTTGGCATTCAAAACCATCTATGCCTTTGGATTTTCAAAAATAAAAGTGGAACTTGTCCAAACAGTCCCAACCCGTGGCATGTACTCTAGTTAATGCCTAAGTGTGTTTTCAAATATTAATCCCTATGAATGCGTGTATATGAGATTTTCTTTAACCACAAATTATCACTAACATCCCTAATGACATAATGAAGGCTAATTTTTGCATAATAGAGTTCATCCCAATCCTTAATCATGGCTAAGATATACTTAATCTCTACTTCATTCAAAACCAATTCATACTTGATGATGAAAACAAGATAGATTCAAAACCTATCATGGCATGCTTCAAACCATAATTTAAACCTTCCATAATCATGTTAGGACAATGATAAATCATATCAAATCATGCTTAGGACATGCCATAGCTAAATTTTCAATTAAAATTATTCAATCATTCAAATCATCTTTTAATTGACCCGGTTTTGAACTAAGCTAGATAATCTTCTCAAAACTCAACCAAATTTTGTACCAACACTTAGAAAAAATGCTTGACATGCTAACTAAGATCAAAAGAAAGAAAAATTATAAACTTTGTGGCCTTCCAAGCATCCAAGATAGCCTAACACAAGAACACTCAAGAACTCACTCAGTTTCACTCTTTTGATTTCTAAGAGGGAGAAGTGCTGTTTAAGGCTCATGAGGAAGCTTGGAGAAGAGGCATATAGGAAGTGAGGGGGTGAGGGGGCCTTTTATAGGCAGCCAAAGGAGAGGGAACGTTGGTTTTGGTCCAAGGGAACTGATGGAAGATGTTGTATGAATATCAATTTTCCAGATTTGCACTCCATCACTTGTGTCATCTTGTGTAGGTCAAAACAGGGCCCTAAACCGCCATGAGAATAAACCACAAAAATGTTGGGCCCAAGGGCAAAATAGTCCAAGCATTACAAAGGACAATGCACAAAACCGATTAAAGCAAGATTTGGGCTTCTTATGTCATTTTTTCTTAATGACATGTGAGATGGTTTAGCTAGGGTATTAACACTTTCTAATAATGTTTTAAGGGAGTATTAATTCAAGAAAATTTGAATTAAAAGGTTTAAGAAAACATTAAGCTTAATTAAGCTTTAAAACATGGCTTAAAGTGTAATAACCTCAAGTATGATGGTTAATGGCTTTAGCCAATTTTCAAAACATAATTTGGGTACTTTGGGTATGATTTGGGCTTAAGGAAACCAATGATATGGTGTATTAGGCTTTTAAGTTGAATAGTGAAATAAACCTAAACATGGCTTTGGGCCTTGTGGGCTTAAAAGGGCCAAGTGTGTGGGTTCATGGCCTAAGGGATATTGGGCTAGGCTCATGGATGTTCTGAGTTCCTAAAAGCCTCAATAAATTCACTAATGGGCTTGCTTTTCTAATCATTAGCTAAACGATACTAAGTGTCAAGATTAAGGCTAACCTTACCATCAACCCTAATGTAAGTAATAACCCAAAATTATAAGTCTAATCTATAATGTTTAAGGGTTGGTTTAATAGTTAATTAAGCAGGGTGTTACACATGGTCTTCATGCTCTCTACCTCTCTTTGAACTCCACACCTACCGAAGGGGGCTGCCATGATTGTATCTCGCCAGCCCAACCCCTGGTCCTTCACGAGTTTCCTGCTCTCCCTTGGTGAATGTCTTTTCCTGTTATGTCGTGATCTCTGTGTGTGTGTGTGTGTGTGTTCGCTCTCTCTCTCTCTCGTCTCTCTCATCACTTTCACTCTCTCTCAGTGCTCTTCAACTAAGCCATACAATGTCAATCTAGTCCTGCCACCACTTCCGTCATCCCTGGCCATTTCTCTCGATGAGTTCACCATCGAACAGTCCGTTGGTTTTGCATTTTACGTAAAACTCATGCATGCCTTTTAAGTTGATAGAATAAATACGTGCTTACGTTTTTACCCTTGTTTTTAATCTACAACATATATCATATTTTAGACTTACTAATTTTATCTGCTACTCGTTGTAGCCTCATTGTATCTTATTTCAAAAATTATATTTTTAAATGTGCTGATTTCACATGAGTTTGATTTTTGAATTGAATTTTTTGTAGCTTATAGAAAACTACATTAATGATTTTTAATGAGCTTTATTTTTATTGTATTAAGAGACTAATGTATTATTTTTAATTTAGATTGTGATTAGTATTTTTTTTAAAAATTAGGCATAATCTCTTTGGGATAAAAATATTAGATATAAAGTTGATTTCATAGAAAATATTTATAGAGTTTAATTATATTACTTAGTATTAGTTTTTACAGTTTGATTTTTTGGTAGTAAATTGTAAGTATTTAACCTTTTTATTTTTAAGCACTTTAAGCCTATTATATGAAATAAAATTTGTATGCTTTTAAATTAGAAATGATTAGTACTTTGCATTGATTTTTAATATAAATTTTATTAAATATATTTTATGAACTACTATTGTATAAGAAATTTACGATTTCCTACTACGTTATATGTTAGTAGGATTAAATTATGATTTCAATAATAGTTTATAAATATATGGGTTTTAAATATGATTAAGTTAATTTTCATCATGAATTGAAGTTGTTTCACCATATTTTGATAAAAAAATATATTATAATAAGTTAATAATATACGTTAAATGATATTAGTATTTATTAGATTTGTTGTAAGATTGAATAATAATGTTAATTATAAGAAAATAAGCCTAGTTTAAAAATTTTAGTTTTCGTGACTTGTTTTAATAGAATCAACATAGCCCAAGTTTTGTATGAAATTATATTTTAAAAGTAAAAATATGTTACTAGTATTTTAAATAATTTAAAATATTAGCATTCTTGATTTCGTATTAAACCGAATATTTATAAAACTATTTTTGTAGTATGGATTAAGTAGATGAAGGATTTTAGCAATCATTTTAGAAGCTTAGTAACGTTTAGTTTTCTGTATAGGTGATGATTGGTATTCATTCGGCACAATTGTAGAAAGATTCAGAAAAGTTAAAAGGTTTAGGTAAGCGAGGTTTCTATGCTAGATTTGTATAAAAATAAATGAATTGAGGTTAGCTTATAAAAATGTGCATGTTGTTTTAAAAATAAAATGTGAAAAACAACCTCAGATAGGTTTTTAGATTATCTCATGAAATATGTATGAAAGAGAAATGAAATGCTTTTGACATGAATAATATAGACATGAACAATATTTGACATGTTTTTTAAATGTGCAAAAGAGAGAATATGATATCTAAAAATTTTTGTACATGTGATATGAAAATGATTTGTATCTGTTTTTTATCATATGGAAATGATATGAATATGTTCAGCACGTAGTTTTATATGATATGCATCTAAAAAACCTTGGGCATGACTTATCTTTTTTTTATTCCGATTCTGATTCTGGTTCTGATATGATGATACTGGTTCACATGATATGGTTGGTATCAACATGATATGATATGATATGAGTGCACCCACTTTGGAAGCAAAGTGGTCTTTTATGTGTTCTTTCATGTGTGCACAATCGGGGCTCCGACAATGAATAAGGGGAAGTTTCACAATATGATACTGTCTGATTTGGCTATTGGGGATAGCACAACCCTACTACGGGGGTTAAACAAGGTATATGATATGACATGGTGACATCACATTATATTTTTCAGATATTTTGGATATTTCAGCTGAGGATCAAGATTATGAAGTATTGAGCGAGATGATTCAAGTATAATGGATTAAGCATAGAAAGTTTTATAAGTAATGGTGAATTTTATTAAGTAATTTTGTTGTGTTCTGATGACTTGGCAAGTTGGGAGATTGATTATACTAAGGAAATTACTTCGAAACAAATTTTTTTATATGATATTCATAATTTAGAGTATATAAATACATTGCTAGAATGTGAGTTTAAGTGACAAGAAGTGACTCTCCGACCCCTGCGGGATCGAGGCATTACAATTGGTATCAGAGCCAGCTTTGAGGTTCTGCAGACTATTTAACATATGAGGATTTGGATATCTTTGAGTTTAGGAAGTAACTCCAGACTTGAGGTGTAGAAATTTGAGGGCTAAAAGATGATTATGTGGACATTTAAGGTTTGAGATTCTGTGGACTTAGACCTGTTTTCACAACTCCTCTTAATTAGTTTCATCTCATCTCATCTAATTATTACAACTTTTCTAAATTCACACACAAAATAAAATAAATAATTCAACTTTTTCAAATCTCAAAAAAAAAAAAAAATATTAAAAATATATATTCTAACAATATTTTATTTAACTTTTAACTTTAATCTCAATTTATCTCATATCATCTAATCTGCGAAAACAAATGAAACCTTAATGGAAACGATGGCATGAATTATGGATATTTTGACTTAGGTGTAGCAAATTTCAAGGATGAAATTTTTTTAAGGGTGCAGGATGTAACACTTGGGCCCAGCACGAAACTCACATTCAATTTTCTTTACTTTTATTTTATTTTAAGTTCATGCCACATGCATGTCCCATGCACATTGATCACCTTCTCCCCCTTGAAGTCGTTTCTTCCAGCCAACCACCATGCATGTAGGAAAAGCTCAGTAACCGTTCCTTGCACGTAGGAAAATCTCAGTAACCGTTGCCAATGCACGTCGATTCCCCTAGTGCTTTTTCATTCCCCCAGTGCTTTTTCATTCCCCCATGCTTTTTCCATCCCAAATCTCCACAACTACTTCTCGATGCCTTCGTTTCCCCACTGCACTAATTTTTTTATTTTTCCCTTCCCCACATTGCACTCTCTCTCATGTTGCAACCACTTTTCTGAGGTGCTCTACTTGCTCACGTCCAGGTTACGATAGCCATAATCCACCAAGGTTCCATTCTCCCCATCGTGCAGCACCTACTATCAGAGCCAACATTGGCTCCTTTCCATGTTGCTGTCTTCACGCCCTCTCTCTCTATCTATCTAACTTCTCCACACCACATCACGAGGCACCTAAAAATGCCACCATCCAACAATCACGGGACAACCTCCACGGCCCAGCACCTTCGTGTCCTCATATAGGAACCAACCGCTGTGCACTTTTCAACGTTGGCAAGAACCAACAAATTTGCACTGCTACCCTTCACGTCCCAGAAGCAACTGACAAGCCACCTCAACATGCACTCAAGCCTTCGTCAGCCCTTCCTGTCACCTTAACCTTACATCAAGAACCCCATAGCACTGAAGCTTCGTCGTGCCCAACCAACCATCACCAACTTTAGGGGGAAGCAGAAACCAAAACTGCTCTGGTATAAGTCCATATAATAGAGCAATGTCACCCAAAGCATGTTGCATGTCTCCTCACGTACAACCATGCATGACCGAGCAGCACCACCGTGACATGCACCTTGCACCAACCCGAACCACCATACCCAACCTGGAGTCGTCGTGAGCCACCATCACAGCACCTTCACCCCTCTCGGTTACTCCATGTCAGCAAGGTCGTCATGCTCTCACCCTCTCTTTGAACTCCACCACCTACCGGAGGAGGCCGCCATGATTGTATCTCGCCAGCTCAGCCCTGCTCCTTCACGTGTTCCCTGCTCTCCCTCGGTGAGTGTTATTTTCCTGCTATGCCATGATCTCTCTCTTTCTCTCATCACTCTCTCTCTCTCTCTCTCTCTCTCTCTCAGTGCTCATCAGCCAGAGCCGTACACCATCAGTCTAGTCTAGTCACCGCTTTCGTCGTCCCAAGCCATTTCTCTCTGTGAGTTCACCGTTGCACAGTCCATTGGTTTTGCATTTTACGTAAAACTCATGCATGCCTTTTAAGTTGTTGGAATAAATATGTGCTTATGTTTTTACCCTTATTTTTAATCTACAACATATATCATATTTTAGACTTACTAATTTTATCTGCTGCCCGTAGTAGCCTCGTTGTACCTTGTTTCAAAAATTATATTTTTAAATGTGTTGATTTCACATGAGTTTAATTTTTAAATTGGATTTGTTGTAGTTTACAAAAAACTACGTTAACGATTTTAATCAACTTTATTTTTATTGTATTAAGAGACTAATGCTTTTTTTTTTGGTAGTAAATTATATTACTTAGTATTAATTTTTACAGTTTGAATTTTTGGTAGTAAATTGTAAGTAGTTAACCTTTTTATTTTTAAGCACTTTAAGCCCTATTATATGAAATAAACCTTGTATGCTTTTAAATTAGATATGATTAGTAGTTTGCATTGATTTTTAATATAAATATTATTAAATATATTTTATGAACTATTATAGTATAAGAAATTTACGATATATAGATCCGGCTAGAACTCTCTCCCTTCTCTCTAAAACTTTATTCACAGATCCGGCTAGAGGGGTGGGAGTTTCGGCTCCCTTCCCCTCCCTACCCCCTCCTCCTCCATCCTCCCTCCCTTCTTTTCTGTGTAGTGTTTTGTTTTTGTGTATTTTCTGGTGTAATAAGGGAGAATCGTAGATCTGGGTCTTCCCGCCGCCCACAGGCCAACACGCGCCCCACCATGGTGTTGCCCAGCCACCGATCTTCAAGACCATCGAATGAGGCACCAAAAGGAGCGGCGAGTAGCCCGCATGCATGGGTCGAAGTTCCGACATTGTTTGGCGCGTGGCCTTCACGCATCACCAGGGAGCCCTCTGCCAACGCCACGCATGGCATTTCTGGAGTTTGTGAGTCTGGGATCTCCAAGGTCAACTGTCGAGTCTCTTCCCAGAGTGGCGCATGTACTGCACGTGGCCACAGCGGCCTCTAAAGTCTGAGCACTGCTTTTCCGTTTTTATGCAGTGTTTTCTTTTGTAGTTTCTTTTGTGTAATGTTGTTTCTAGATAAATAAAAATCTAAAAAAAGTAGTGCCTTCAGACTTTGGTCCGAATGGAGTAGTAGTCCCCCCTCCGCGTTGATGGAGTTTGGTGTACCCTACCCTGCTTAGTCGGGGTATGAGGCTTTGTAACCTCTGTCATGGACAGAGGTGGTATTTTATCTAAGATCTAGGTCTTTAGAGATTTACTGTCTGGACTAGACCATGTTAGTCACGAAAGTGTACTGGGAAGCTACTATCGATTGTAATTGACTTGTTTTTCAAGTCAACTCTGTTAGTTCTCTCTTAATGAAGGGTTACATCCGTTTTATCAAAAAATAAAAAAAAAGAAATTTACGATTTCCTACTACGTTATATGTTAATAGTATTAAATTATGATTTCAATAACTGTTTACAAATATATGAGCTTTAAATATGATTAAGTTAATTTTCAACATGAATTTAAGTTGTTTAGCCCTATTTTGATAAAAATTCTATTATAACAAGTTAATAATATACTTTTAATGATATTAGTACTTATTAGATTTCTTGTGAGATTGAATACTAATTTTAATTATAAGAAAATATGCCTATTTTAAGAATTTTAGTTTTTGTGACTTTTTTTAACAGAATGAATAAAGCCCAAGTTTTCTACCGAATTATAATTTAAGAGTAAAAATATGTTACTAGTATTTTAAATAATTTAAAATATTAGCATTCGTGATTTTTGTGGCGCCCCCGACCCCCATGTAAAGAAACACAGGAATCGAGATGCCAGAATGATGACAACATGGTTATGTATCCCAACGAAAGTGCCAAGTGTGTGTACATGCAATAGTGTACAACAATAACGCAGCGGATAAATATAAATAAGTCAACTAAGTACTAGAATTTTTTAATACAAATTAACATAAGTAAAATGATTAAAAGAGTTATATAGTCATCCCAAATAAAATATAATACAAGTCTCAAACCAAATATGAGTTATCTCAATCACTCCTCAGGCGGAACCGAATCCTCAGGCTCACCCTCATCCTCCTCTGCATCAAAATCTGCGTTACCAAAGAACGATACCGCAAGTAAGTATAAACCAAACAACCACAAGATAAAAACATATTGATGCAACCAACATGAATGCATATGATGAAATATGCGTCAGACCCAAAAATATCATTTTTCTTGAAAATAGATATTTTTCAACACATGCGAAAATCTCATTTTGGCCCAAAAATAATAATCCGTCATTTTCCCAGAAAATGACCAAAATCAATAAAACATCATTTTTCAAGAAAATGAATCACATACAAATCCTTTTATTCAACACACACTATTTTCCCAGAAAACAGCTCATTAATCCATTTTACCAATGCACCATGATCTCCCCTAGGGATCATCCGCATGTCCTGACTACGGAGCGATGCCTAGTTTCACGCCTAGCGCGTTCGTGGCCAAGCATCCTCTAGCCCCCGCCAGCAGAGGGGCCACAGAGTCGGCACGAGACCATCTCGTCCGATCCCGTTGTTGCCCAGCGACAACCTAGGGGACGTCACTCAGTATATTCCACTCCTGAGTGACTAGAGGAGCTCCACCGAGATAATGCCCCATCTCGGCTTGGGGTCGTGATGCACACGCACCCAAAAATCCTTTAACACATGAAAACCCAGTTTTCAATAAACACATGAACATGAATGCAATTACACGAAAACCCAGTTTCATTTACAAACATGATCATGCGTGCAATATGCCATGTAAATGAACAACGCCATAACAACAACCAACAACGCAAACCAAACACACAACAACTCCATCCACAATCCATCCGACCCCCGAACTCCTCAGACTCAGTCCGGCATAACCAACCAGTTCACAATAATATGAGTTAGTACAAAAATATATCTAAATCACGATAGTTCTTTGGAAAAATACTTGCAGTGCTATATAATGATTTTCGAAGGATCACAGAAGTGCAAGAAGTGGCAGCTCAGCAACGTAACAGTGCAATATACACTGTGGCCGTGGGTCTCCAAAACTCACTTTTGAATGGGGATAAACTAAGACCCGAAATTAATATGAAAGGGCTTAGGGATGTCGGTGAAGCTAGTGGTGGTGGTGGTTGGCCATGGGTGGCAGCGTAGAGGGTAGTCGAAGACCACAAAGCCCAAAACGGAAATGTTGATGGATGTGCTTCACTGGTGGTAGATCGGGGCTAAGGATGGGAGCATTGGGTTGCTATGAGGTCGAGGATGAAGTGGTGAAGAGATGGTGGTCGAAGGTGGCACGACGGCAGCTCGCGAGCTCAAAGGGTGCCGCGGCTTGGTGATGGGCGTGGGGGCTAACGGCAGCGTGGGAGGAGCTGGGAATGGAGGGGGGTGGTCGCCAGAGGGAGGGGGAGCTAATGGACTGGGCGGTGCCGGTCACGGCGGGGTGGCGGCAGCGAGCTGGGAGATGAGAGAAACGAATGGGGAGGGAGAGAGGAGAGGCTTCGCGTGGGAGAGAGAGAGAGAGAGGAGAGAAAAAGAAAGAGAAGAGGAAAGAAAAAGGAAACAGAAAAATGGAGGGAAATAAATGAGGTCCAATCCTCACATCTTGGATCACAAAAATGATCCAACGAAAATGATTTCAAAACAGCATCTCAATTAAAATAATTTAAACATAATGATAAAATTTAAAATAAAATATTAAAATCCCACAATAAATTAATTTAAAAACAAAGAACAATTTAAATGCATAACAATAATATATTAAGGAAACATATCAAATTTAATTTTCACAATTAAAGATCATAAAATAAACCATTTAAAAGTCCGACAATTTTAAAACAAGAGAATAAATTTTTGAATTAATAAAAATAATCATTCAATGAAAATACACTAAAATACGGGGTGTTACAATTTTTGTATTAAACTATTTTCGTGGTACGGATTAAGTTGATGGAGAGTTTTAGTAGTCCTTTTAGAACTTTAGTAACATTTAGTTTTCCGTATAGGTGACGATTGGTATTCATTCGTCACGATTGTAGAAAGATTTTGAAAAGTTAAGAAGTTCAGGTAAGCGGGGTTCTTATGCTAGATTTGCATGAAAAGGAATGAATTGAGGTTGGTTTATAGAATGTGCATGTTGTTTTGAAAAGAAAATGTGAAAAACAATCTTAGTATATGTTTTTGCATTCTCCCATGAAATATTTATGAAAGTGAAAAGAAATGTTTTTACATTAGCAATATTTGACATATATATGAAATGTGCAAAAGAGTGAATATGATATCTAGGAATTTTTGTACATGTGATATGAAAATGATTTAGATCTGTTTTTTATCATTTAGAAATGATATGAATATGTTCAGCATGTGGTTTGATATGATATGCATCTGAAAAACCTTTGGCATGACTTATCTATTTTTTTATTCCGATTTTGGTTCTGATATGATGATACTGGTTCAGGTGATATGGTTGGTACCAACATGATATGATATGATATGATATGAGTGCATCCACTTTAGAAGTAAAATGGTCTTTTATGCGTTCTTTCATGTGTGCACTTGGGGCTTAGATAATGAATAAATAGAAGTTTCACAATATTATACTGATTGGTTTTGTCACCTAGGATAGCACAACCCTACTACAGGGGTTTAACATGATATATGCTTTCATATGGCTGCATGATATGATATGACATGACATGATATGAAGAAATTGTTCAGTTATGTTATGCCAAAGTATTTTTGAATATAAACAGTTGGTTTTTTAATATGAACAATTGGTTTTTGAATATGAAAAGTTGGTTTTTTTGAATATGAAAAGTTGGTTTTATTTTTTAATATGAAAAAAAAAAGAAACTTCTTTTAATTTCCAGCCCACAAGTGTGCTAAAAATTCACGGAGTACTTTGAAGGGGAAAAATCCCATAGAATAGGCTAAAGGTAGAGCCCAGGTTGAAACTCAGATGTTAGGTCTGGGGTGGATTTGGCTAGACACAAGGCCCAAGTACATAATATGGCTGGGTTAAACGGTAGCACCTGGGTCAAGGCTCGGGTATAAAACCCAGGTCGGATCGTGTTTACATCAGGAAACAATACGGGAAATGCAGGTGGGGCTTAAAAGGAAGGAATATAGCATTCAATGCCAAACGAGAAAACTTGCAACAGTTCACACCTAGCATTAATGAGATGGAAAGGGTCTAAGATAGGATAAACGCCGCATTCAATACGGCTCAAGGCTAAAATAGCACTCAGTAGCACTAAGCACTTCATAGCTCAGCAAATTGACGGCAAAAGTGGCCAGTGGACAACCTGAATATATGATCTCCTACTATGCAACGCTCCACTATCGTGGAGACCAGGTCGACAAATATAAATAACACTGTCTGCAGGACACAGGTAAAAAATCTAACACAATCATCATCAATATACTTCATCTTCAAACTCAGCACCGTACTGACTTAAGCATCGGAGCATCAACGGACCTCGAGGTCCCCCTTTGTTACTGTTCAGGTGATCGCACGAGCATTGACCAAGTGGAATTGCCCAAGCTCGCGAAACACGACATCAACAGTGGCGCTGTCTGTGGGATCTTTGTTGTCCCATAACTAGCGTGTACTTCGTATGTCGACAACAACCCACTCTCAATGCTCGCAGCGTGACGTAGCACAGCTTGGAGCAAAGGAAGCAAGGCTCAATGAACAAACCGAGGCAATAATGAAACTCATGGTGGATATGGAGACCCTTCGTCAAGAAAATGCAGCCTTCCGAAGGGATGAAGAAGAACCAGAGGCGTATCAATAGAGTCATCACTCTAAAGTCAGTCCTCATGCAACAGTCGTAGATGAAGAACGGTGTAGAGTCAACATACAAATTCAGTTTGAAGTAGCTAAGCAAATGGGCCAGCCCTCAACGGTAGATCAACTCCTTGCTAACATTGAATAGTCGTACAATGCTGGGATTATGGCGGTACCAATACCTCTGAAATTCAAAGTCCCTCAAATGGAAGCATATGACGGGACTAAAGACCCGTTGGAACACTTGGAGATTTTTAAGGCTCATATGACCCTCCAAGGCTTCCACAATGAAGTAGCATGCAGAGCTTTTCCCCTCACTCTGAAGGGAGCAGCATGAAAGTGGTTGGTTCCTTACAACCTGGAACTATGGACAGCTTCAACGAGTTGGCACGTCTCTTCTTAACACAGTTCATGGCTAGATGAACGAGGAGAAGACCAGTGGCTTACCTTCTAACTATTAAACAAGGGTATAACGAGAGCCTCAAGTCATACCTCTCCCAGTTTAACAAAGAACAAATGGTGACAGACGACCAAGACGAGAAACTTACCTTGGCTACAATGTTAAGGGGGTCTGGCCCCATAACCCACTCATGACTGAAATCTTGAAAAACCCCAACCACCCTAAGGGAGTTTATGGACCACACAGACAGTTTCATAAACGCAGAACATACGCACCGAGCACTAACCGACCCCAGGAAAGGTGACTTGGAAAGGGCTGACAAAAAGACAGCAGACCGGCATAAAGGATCGAACCGAGGGGACTACAAAAAGGGGACTTACGAAACTAAGGTCAAAGGTGAACTAGTCCGACAAGGAATGCCCGGTCCTCGAATACATTCTAACCTAACAGTGGAAGTTGAGGAAGAGTCACAAGAAGAGCAAAGGCGAGGTCCGTCACGTCCCAGGTATTGTTCCCTTCATAAGAGTGGCGGACATAATACTTAAGATTGCTACATGTGGAAGAGAGAGGTGGGAGACCCAGGGGCTCGAGCGGACCAATATGAAAATGAGTGGGATGGACCGCAACAGGTCTACCGACCCTATTTTTGGAGAAACCAGAATCGAAGCCTCGTTCAGAGAAACTGGAGTCCACCTCGCAGGAATCACAGCCCGAGTCGTAGAGATCAAGACTTTGCTCTGAGAAGTGATATCAGGAGAAGTCAAAGTCCAACCAAGAGAAATAGAAGCCCTTATGGGAGAAGGGCCACGAATCCACACAGGAAGGGTCCACATCAATGAGACTCAAGAAGAGAGGAACCTTCGATAGGTGAAATTAACACCATAGCTAGAGGATATGCTGGAGGGGAAATGACCTCATCGGCATGGAAGGCCCATGCAAGGAGAGCCAGATATGAAGTAGTATTCTCTGCGTACATCCATCCCTTCACCACAGGGATCAGACCAGGGAGTATATTATAACCTTTGGTGAAAAAGATGGAGAAGGTTTGTCATGCCCCCATGATGATGCTCTAGAAGTAATGGCACAAATTGCTAACAATCGGACCAGGAGAGTATTGTTTGACAACGGCAGCTCTGCCAACATCCTTTTCTGGGAGGCATTCACTAAAATGGGAATCGCCCTCGATCAGTTGTGACCTACACCTACGCCCCTCAAAGGCTTCATAGGAGACACAATCCAGCCGGTCGGAGCAATCACCCTGTTTATGTTGGCTGGAATAGCTCCCAAAACAGCATCTCTTATGGTAGACTTCCTGGTAGTGAAAGCCCCATCCTCACACAATGCAATTCTTGGACGTCCGACCTTGAATCAGATGAAGGCTGTAACCTCCACGTATTATTTAATGGTAAAGTTCTCAACCCCATTGGGAGTATGTGAAATGCATGGTGAGCAATAGACCGCAAGAGACTACTACACTCGAGAAATGAAGTCTAAAGCAATAGTTATACAGGCTCTCGAGGAAGACCACGGGGAAGCAGTATTTCTGCCACCTCTAGCACTAATAGAATTAGATAGAGAAGTGAAAGACGAAGAGGCACTAAGGCACTGAGGCAAGCAGAGACCAATGGGCCATTGGTTTTGGTACAAGTGGATCCTCAAAAACCAGAACGAACTATCCAAATGGGATCCAAGATGCCTGTCGTACTAACCAGGCCTATGAAGCAGCTACTCATTGAACATCGAGATGTGTTCGCCTAGAGTCACAAAGAAATGCCTAGCATTGACGTGTCAGTAATCGAGCATCGCCTCAGTGTGAACCCTGAGGCAAAAAAGGTCAAACAAAAACATCGCAGCTCTAGTGCGGAGAAGTATGCACCCATTGCTGAGGAAATGGATTGCCTCTTGACCGCGGGGTTCATTCGGGAAGTTCATTACCCCGAATGGCTTTGAAACATCATTTTGGTCAAAAAAGAAAGTAGGAAGTGGAGGATGTATGTAGACTTCACCAGCCTGAGCAGAGCCTGTCCTAAAGATAGTTTCCCCCTACCAAAGATAGACTTGATAGTAGACTCAACGGTCGAGCACACCCTGCTAAGTTTTATGGACGCCTACTCTGGTTACAATTAGATCAGGATGAACCCTGATGATGAGGAAAACACCTCATTTATCACGGATCGAGGCCTCTACTGTTACAGAGCAATGTCGTTCGACCTAAAAAATGCTGGGGCAACATAACAATGACTGGTTAATTGAATGTTCAAAAATCAGATTGGGAGGAACATTGAAGTCTATGTGGATGACCTTTCGGTTAAAAGCAAGAAATCATAACAGCATCTTGATGCCCTCTGAGAAGCTTTCGTAGTATTTAGAAAATATAAAATGAAGCTCCACCCATAGAAGTGTGTTTTTGGAGTTGAGTCAAGAAAATTCTTGGGATTCATGGTATCCGAGCATGGAATCGAGGCCAACCCTGAAAAAATCAAAGGAATTGTGGATATGCCTCCTCCTCGAACAATCAACGAGGTTCAAAGACTCGCAGGGAGGATAGCTGTCCTGAGCCGATTCATTGCAAAATCAACCGATCGGTTCCTCCATTTCTTCAAAGTCCTGCGGAAAGCGCAAGAATGGGATGAAGAATGCGGAAAGGCCTTCAAAATGTTGAAAGAATACCTGGCCCATCCACCTTTGCTCAGTCAAACCACGCCAGGGGAAGATCTGACTGCCTACCTGGCGGTATCACCCAATGTGGTGTCTGTCGTATTGACCCGAATAGAAGAAGGAATTCAATAGGCCATTTACTACATAAGCAGAGCCTTTCAGGGAGCAGAGGCCAGATATCCACGAACGGAAATGCTAGCATTTGCGTTAGTAATCGCTGCCAGGCAGTAAAAGTCCTACTTTCAAGCTCACCCAATAAAAGTGCAAACTAATGTCCCCTTGAGAAAGATATTGCAAAAATCTTATACATCTGGTCAAATGACTAACTGGGCCGTCGAGTTAAGCTAGTTCGAGATAGAATACCTTCCACGCGCCGCAATTAAAGGCCAGGTATTGGCAAATTTTGTAGCTGAATTCTCAAACTTTCTGGAGGAAATAATCATCACACCCTAAGGTAAACCTTGGCAGGTCTACATTGATGGTTCATCCTGCCAAGCCGGAGGAAGAGTGGGGGTGCATATAATAACAGACTCGGGAGAAAAGCTACACTACGTGCTCAAACTCGGATTCATGGTCACCAATAATGAGGCTGAGTATGAAGCACTTTTGTCAGGTCTGACGATAGCTAGATCATTGGGAGCCACCGAAGTTGAAGTAAAAGCTGTTTCCCAGATAGTAGTGGGACAAGTAACAGGACAATTCCTCACAAAAGGAGAAAATTTAAAGAAATATCTCCAATGGGTAGGAGAAGAGCGTGACCTCTTCCAATATTCTTTCGTCCAGCAGATCCCAAGAGGAGAAAACCAGGACGTAGACAGTTTAGCAAAAGTTGCCTCAAGTCAAGAAGAAGTGCCCCTCTCGGATCATACCATAATTCAGACCATTGATGTAGTAGCTGTAGGGATTCAAATGTCCACAATCCAAGGGTTACAACCACCAAAATGGGCCATAAATAATCTAGAATTCCTTCCACATGACCAAGAAGAAGAATGGAAGATTAGAAACCGGACGACACGCTTCACAATAGTAGAAGAAACTTTGTATAAAAGAGGCTTTGCTAAGCCCCTTTTAATATGTATCTCTTCCAAGCAGGCCCAGTATGTACTAGTAGAGATACAAGAAGGAATTTGTAGAACCCTAGTTGCGCTGGCTACACAGGCAGGGTATTATTAGCCTAACTCTCTCAGAGACGCAGAAGATTTTGTAAGAAAATGTCTCAAATGCCAAGAGTATGCTCCCATTCCTCATAGCACGCCCAAAAAGCTCACCTCTATTGCTTCCCTATGGCCCTTTGCACAATGGGGGTTGGACCTTATTGGCCCTCTCCCCACAAGCAAAGTAGCAAATTACTTCACAAAATGGGTGGAAGCAGTGGCCCTAGCAATTATCACAATGCGGGCAATTACAAACTTCCTCTGGAAATCTATAATCTGCCACTTCGGAATTCCCCAAAGGTTCGTATCGGACAATGGAAGATAGTTCGATCGCTCCCACTACCGAGAATGGTGCTCAGAACTTAAAATCAAAGCTAAGTATTCCTCTCTAGGACATCCGTAGGCTAATGGACAAGTAGAAGCAACCAACAAAACGTTGCTTAACATCTTGAAGAAAAAGCTGGGAAACCAGAAAGGGGAGTGGGCTGAGAAACTCCCCAGCACATTGTAGGAATACTGGAGCGTCTGTAAGAACTCCCACCGGGGAAACACCTTCTGCCCTTGCTTATGGCATTAAAGCCATGATACCAGCTGAAGTGGCAGTGCCCACGTATCGTGTACAACATTTCTACCCAAATAGCAACAACGAGAAATTAAGTGAAAACTTAGACTTCTTAGAAGAAAGGCGGGAGGAGGCAGTAAGTTGAGTGGCAACTAACAAACGAAGAGTTGAACAATATTTTACCAAACGGGTTCGACCCCGCACCTTCAAAGTAGGAGACATGGTTTTAAAGCAAACAGGAGTTACAACTCAGGAAGAAGGCAAGCTGGGCCCCAAATGGGAAGGGCTGTATTTGGTAACATTGACTAGGAGACCTGGTTCTCATCAACTTAAAAACCAGGAAGGACACGAATTGCCCCACCCATGCAATGTCAAGTATCTAAGGAAGTATTTTGTATGAAAAACCAAAAGACTGATTCAAACGGTGTAAGGTTGTGATTTGTTAATTAAATTTTTATGGACTAACTTTGATGTTGCCTTATTATGTTCCCAACAAACAATGAGGAATTAGGACAAGCCCCATGTCTAGATCAACCATGATGAATATAACATAGGATCAGAGCCATGAGCTTTGTCCTACTAACAGCTATTCGGAATGCAAGTCCCAATGACTTATCGAGCTTCGTGCAAGGTTGCTGTCTGCAATGCATTAGTGAGGCAGCAAGGCCCTTAGGCTCTGCCAACCTATAAGCCTGAGATTGGACTTGCCGACCTTGGCGAGATACATGCCTGGTCTTTAGATCGGCCACGAAGTATATAGCACAGGATCGGAGCCACGAGATTTGTCATGCTAACAGCTATTCGGAATGCAAGTCCCAATGACTTATCTAGCTTCGTGCAAGGTTGCTGCCTGCGATGCATTGGTGGGGGAGTAAGGCCTTTGGGCTCTACCAACCTATAAGTGCTAATTAGAATACAAGCCAGTCCTGAGATTGGACTTGCCAACCTTCACGGGGTACAAGCCCAGTCTCTAAATCGGCCACGAAGTATATAGCACAAGATCAGAGCCACGAGCTTTGTCTTGCTAACAGCTATGCGGAATGCAAGTCTCAATGACTTGTCAAGCTTCATGCAAGGTTGTTGCCTACAATGCATTGGTGAGGGAGCAGGGCCTTTAGGCTCTGCCAACCTATAAGTGCCGGTCGGAATACAAGCCAATCCTGATATTGGACTTGCTGACTTTTGCAGGATACAAACTTGGTCTCTAGATTGGCCACGAAGTATATAGCACAGGATCAGAGCGACGAGCTTTGTTCTGCTAACATCTATTCGGAATGCAAGTCCCAATGACTTCTCGAGTTTCATGCAAGGTTACTGCCTACAATGCATTGGCTAGGAAGCAGGGCTCTACCAACCTATAAGAGCCAATCGGAATACAAATAAAGCAAAGGGAGAAACGACAAGAATGATTGATGAAAGACTACAAAGAAAAGAGGCAACCATACAACCAGGTACACAAAATTATTTTATTAATCATACAACACAGCCATTGCAAGGTACAAATCCAGTCACTTGACTGACCAGAGGGAAAAGTAAAAGAAACAGAAGGGAGTGTAGTGAAACAAGACAATTGCAGCTCAATAAAATGCCATGGGCGCGGTAGACAAAGTTCGTACTCTGCGAAGGTCGGCAAGTCTAATCTAGGGATTGGCTTACATGCTGGTTGGCTATCAATGTACAAAAATGGAATGCAACATGGAATACAGCGTGCAAACAAGCATAATATATATATATATATATATATATATATATATATATATATATATATCATAAGGTCATTTTATTACATCATCAAGATTACAAAGAAGAATATTACATCATCAAAGATTACAAGGAACAAAAACAAAGGTCTTGCCTAGATAATAGCGGAATGGTCAACGATGCAATATCTCCATTAGGGAGAAGGACAACCAGTAGAAGCCCGTTCTTTTCAGGTTCAAATAGGAGGATCAGCAGAACGGTTCTCTCTTAACAAAGAGATGGGCATCGGGTAGATCCGAATTTTTTTGAGCAGAAGTAGGACACTCAGCAGTGTAGTTGTGATACCCCGTATTTTTAGTGTATTTTTTTAATTGAAGGATTTTTTTAATTAATTTAAATATTGGTTCTCTTGTTTTAAGTTTATCGGATTTTTAATTGGTTTATTTTTATGGTTTTTAATTTGAAAATTATATTGATATGCTTTCTTAATATTAAATATTGTTTTGTATTTAAATTGTTTTTTTTAATTTAAATTAGCTGTTTGTGGGTTTTAAAATTATTGTGTTGTTGGATTTAATTATTTTATTTTCATTTTATCATTACATTTAAATTATTTTAATTGACTTGCTGTTTTAAAATCTTTTTCGTTGGATCATTTTTGTGACCCAAGATGTGAGGATTGGATCTCATTTCTTTCCCTCCATTTTTTTCCTTTTATTTTTTCTTTTTCCATCTCTTTTTCTTTCTTCTTCTTTTTCCTTTTTTCTCTCCTCTCTCTCTTTCCCGTGCGCGACCTCTTCTTCCTCTCCCTGCGTCCGCGTCATTCTCCACCAGCCCGCCTCCGTCCGGCGACACCACCCAGCCCATTAGCTTCCCCTCCCTCTGGCGACCACCCCCCTTCAACCCCAGCCTCCCTCGCGCCGCTGTTAGCCCCCACGCATAACTCTAAGCTGTGACCTTCTCTTCCCTCCCTCCGGCCACCATCTCTGCACCACTTCATCATCGACCTCATAGCAACCCAATGCACCCATCCTCAGCCCCGATCTACCACCGGTGAAGCCCATCCATCTCCATCTCCGATTTGGGCATTTTGGTCTTCAACCACCCTCTACGCCACCACCACCACCATTAGTTTCACCGACATCCCTAAGCCCTTCCCTAGTAATCTCAAGTCTTGGTTTGTCCCTGTTCAAAAGTGAGTTTTTGATACCCACGACCACAGTGCATTTTGCACTATTTCGTTGTTATGCCGCTACTTCTAGCACCTCCGTGATCTTTCAAAAATTATATTATAGCATTATAAGTATTTTCCCAAAGAACTTTTGAGATTTAAATATATTTTTGCAATAACTCATATTTACTGTGAATTGGTTGGTTGTGCCAGACTGAGTCCGAAGAGTAAGGGGTCGGTTGGATTGGATGATAGAGTTGTTTGTGTGATTGGTTTATGCTATGAGATTTGTTGGTTGTTCTGAATTTAAATATTGGTGTTTTGAGTTTGACGTTGGCTATGGTGGATATTGGTGATTTTAGGAAGTGATGATATATTTTGGAATTATGATGGTTTTAAGTTTTGAGGAATTAAAATAGGTTATTTTAGAAGCTTAGGTTTAAATATCAAAATCTGTGATTGATTGAAAACTTACGGAGATTACGTGATTATTTTAAAGGTGACGATTTATAATTGACTCGACATTTTTGACGAAAATTCTGAAAAGCTAAGAAGTCCAGGTAAGCGGGGTTCCTATGCTAGATTTGCATAAAAATAAAATGGGTTGAGGTTGATTTTTGAAAATATCTTTGTTTTGTTATGAAAAGAGATTTGAACTACCTCAGTTATTTGTTCTGCATTACTCATGAGATTTTGTTTAAGAATAAAGTGTTTTCTGGCATGACTGGTGTAGACATGAGCTATTTTGCATTTTGCTTCTGAACTGTGCAAAAGAGAATTAATATGAAAGTTTGTGCATAAAATTATGTTTTGTGATCTGATTCTATTCTGCTCTAAAGATTTTCTGTACTCTGATGTGATGTGATTTTTGAAAACTTTATTCTGTTCTGAAGATGTTATGTACTCTTATATGATGTGATTTATGAAAACTTTTGGCATGACATTCTGAATCGGGATGTGGTTTGTGGATGGTGACCTATTTGACCTACCACGGGTGCTAATAGTGGCTTCTGTTTGGGTTGGTACCAACTGTTCTGTTTCTGGTGCACCCACTTTGGAAACAAAGTGGTTTTCTGGTGGTCTTTCTTATGTGCACACTCGGGGCTCCGATAATAAATAAAGGGAAGATTCACATTTTGTTTCTGCTCGGTTAGCTATCGGGGTTTGCACAACCCTACCACAGAGGTTAAACATGGCCTATGATGCGATGTGATGTTCTGGTACGATGGTGGTCAGTTATGCTATGCCAAAAGACTTTGAATAAGAATATTTTTTTTTTGAAACATTCGCTCTGATATTTTGATAGCATGTTCTAACTCTGCATTCTGAAAAGAAAATAAAAAGTGTTTTGTTCTGCATTCTAAAATCTGTAAATGCTCATGGTTGCATACTAGTATATGTTCTCTGTTTACTGAGTTGTTGATAACTCACCCCCTCTTATCTCCAATATTTTCAGATGATTTTTGGATATTTCAGCTGAGATCAGGACCATGAAGAATTGGGTGAGATGACTTAAGAATAGTGACATGTAGAGAAGTTGGTAATTTTTGGGGTTACTGTATTAAGGATTTTATATACGAGTATGTGTGGTTAATTAAATTTGAAGTGTTTACGTTCGATTTGGAGCTTTTGGAAGAGTATTAACAATGTTGGAGTTGAGTATCAGGTAATATGAGTTAACTCTCCGGACCCTCGGGGACAGGGCGTTACAGTTGGTATCAGAGCCTATCCCAATCAGAAATGTGGGACTTGAGCCGTGCCACCTACAATGGACAGGCCCGACGAGGACGTCGGGAATTTAAGGGGGGTAGATTGTGATACCGCATATGATATGGATAAGGATAGGTGGTGTATGGGATCTCACATTGCTTGGGAAGGAGAAGTTCTTACTCTTTATAAGGTTCCAATGGGACTCCAATTGTATCATTGACTAATTATTTTGGAGTATAGGTCATGTGGTTTGGCCTTCCATTGGGACGTTACAACAGTACCATCCCCATGCAACACTGAGTAGGACGCTCAGCATTGTTGTATCTTCCTTCTCAGGAAGAAGGGAGTCCAGTGACACCCCACCCAAGTTCTCAGGAGAGCGAACTGGGTTTGGGGTTGACCGGGGTGGACATCATGGAGGATAGACAGATGTTGGAGTGACAAGAGAAATCAACTCCAAAGATTTGATTTCCACCTTGACAGTCTATTTCTGCCCTCCTCAGCCTTCACAACCATGGCACTATCCTGTTCTTACTCCGTACAAGACTCGTAAGCAGTGAGTTCCTGTACAACAACTTTGGGAGTCGACCTCCGTAAGTAAGGGGCAAGAACAAGCGAGACACCATAAGCAAAAGGGCAAGGACAAGAAGTATGGGTGGCTCATTTCTTCTTCGATATTCAAACCGTCATAACCGACAACAGCCCGAACACCATAGAAGAAGACGTCGCCTCTTATGGGAAAAAGTAAGAAAAAGGAAAGGCATGAGAATTTGTTAGTCACCAAACTTCGAGAGAATGGATAAAAAATTGGATGGGATGAATTTCCCAGGGAAAGGGACAAGCCCCCTTTTATAGGCGAGAACGATGTTTGGTATCCCAGGGCACCGTAATTCCTGAGGCCTCCCTAGGCAGCCACGTGTCTCCAAGACCTCCCAGAATGTCCATGTGTCACTCATGGGAAACCATAGTCTCTTGAGATTCGGAAAAGGCAAAAATTACAACTGGCATATTACATGGAGTTCATGGAGAAGTTAATGATAGGGTTAAATGCAAAAACTGCAACCAACGTATTACACGGAGCTCATGGAGAAGTTAATGACAGAGTTAAATATAGAAACTGCAACCGACGTGCCACACGAAGTTCATGGAGAAGTTAATAATAGAATTAAATGCCAGATTAATGGGGAATTAACAACAGGCGTAACTGTACCGACGGAATTAAACGACATTCCAAGTAAACAGGAATTGAAAGGATGTTAATAAAGATAGTCTCAGGATCAACGTGGAATCTATAGTAGATTGAGATGCCCACATGCATAAAAGTTATGAGATGTCAAAGTGGTGTTGTGAGATACCAAAGTGGTGTTGCGCGGTAAACACCAATAAAAGTGGTGTTATGGTAAACGCGCAGCAAAGTGATGTTGCACTGTAGCAAAGTGGTGCTGCATGGTAAACACGCAGCAAAATAATCAACAATAGATTGAGACGCCCACGTGCATAAAAGGTATGAGATGTGATAGGAGTCTTGCTCGGCATCCAACACGTAGAGTGGTGTCGCACAACAAAAATGCAGCAAAGTGGTGCCGCGTGGTAAACACCCAGCAGAGTGGTGCTACATGGAAAACACCCAGCAAAGAGGTGTTGCGCGGTAAACACACAGCAAAATAGTGCAATGCAGAAAACACGCAGCAAAATTGTGTTGCACAGAAAACACCAAGCAAAGTGGTGCTGCACGGTAAACACACAGGAAAGTGGTGTTGCGCGGTAAACATTCAGTAAAGTAGATTAACTCAGTAAATATTTAGCAAAGGAACTTAGCAAAGATCCCCATCAACTAGAAAAAAGCTGGCTCAGATTTCCTTCAACAAAAAATAGACTACGCTCGGGTCTTGACAATTGAATGATACATCTTTTTGTTTTTACCCAATACAAATCAAAATGCATGGGTTCAGTGATGGAAAACAGCAGAATGCAACAGGCAGGGAAAGAAGAAAAATCAACAGCCAAGTTCAAACAAACAAGAGGTACATTTATTTGTACAAAATTATCAAAATTACATCAAAAACTGATTGCAGGTTTAGAATAGGAAAAACAAAAAGAAAGGCTGAAGGCTACGGAGGAGCATCGAGGAAGGCTAGAGGCATGTCTTTTATGCCCCAGGTCAACATTTATTCATAAGCGGACTTATTGGGAGCAAGTTCTTGAAGATTTAAAGTGCGATGGTCGATCTTAGGATCTTCAAGTAGCACGTCTTGGAGAAGCTCAAGACCTTCCCTGTACCCATAAATCCAGGATTTATCGCATAGGGCGGGAGCCTTTCTGAGTTGGTAATCAATAAGGTTTGTATGAAGCCGAGCTTCTTCTAAAGAAGACTCTAGACAGAAAACCCTGACCTAAGCCGAAGCTCTTATCTTATCTCCTTGTATGGTGATCCCCAGATATTTGTAGAACATCAGGTAGCAAACTTCACTAGCGCTCCTCTTTTCCTTCGTCAATATCTCTATGACGTCTTTGAAACTTGGCCCAGGCTCCTGCGAATTTCCTTTCCCAGAAGAAGAGGAGGGTTCTACGCATACCAGCAATGGGATAACTTCAGCGAGTATGGAAGGCAGACCAGATTCCTCCTCACATTGAAGAGGAACTTTGACTTGGGAAGCCTGGAGAGGAACAAATGGAGAGCTTGGTTATTCCTCATTCTGAGCCGAACTCTCACCCTGAGCATTACCAAAACGGGGAGAACCGTTCTCGGATGAAGGGGAAGTGGATGAAGAATTGTCTTCCACCATAACAATGTCTTCCTGTACCGAAAGAGTGCCCTCAGTTTGAGGGATTGAGCATTCTTGAAACAAATAAGCAGCTTGGCATCAGATATAGCTATAATAAAAAATAAAAAATAAGAAAAAAAGGGAGAGAAGAAGGGAGAAAGATTCAAGCGCAGGTCCAAGAAGCAAATACCTAAAAGATTGGAAGAGGAGGGGTAACTTATGGGATTATTGGGGGAACTGGCTCAGAGGTTGGTTCCAACACAAATGAACAGACTGGAACATCAGAAGCAGTCGGATCTATAGCCTCCTTGGAACAATGTTCCAAAGTCTCAAGAGGAGTTAACTCCTTGACTCCAATAGGAGTAACCTTCATGTCAATCCCCAAGGGTGGAACGGGAGGAGTGACGAAAACTATTGACATGGGGAACAAGGAAAGCTGGGGGGAGTCAAACCTGAGAGCTCCAGAGGCGAAATGGGCGAGTTAGTCAAACATTTCCCAAAGGAACTTCAACATCGGCGGGTCTTTTATCAAAAGGTGTTGGCGACTTGCATGGTGGAATCTCCCCCTGACTGAGAACCTCCTCAAAGGAAGGGAAAGCTCCCATTGCTGGACTACAACCTTGAGACACTAGTTGGTCAAAAGTTGAAGAAAAAAGAAAGACAATGGCAATATTAGCCTCGTCTCCTTTAGCAGGGCCTAAGAAAAAGAAAAGAAGACAAAATTTTGTTATCTTTTGTTTAGACAAGCACAATAAAAAGAAACAAGAGTCTTAGAAATCTCGAGAAATTACTTGCAGGAGCAGCTAGGTGAGAACTACTTTCTTTAGCAACTCGGTGAGAACTACTCTATTTAATGGCACAGTGGGAGCTAGACTTTGGAGCCGCTCGGTGGGAATCCCCCTTCTCTTTACGGTGATCACTTGGCGAAGGGGGATGCGAAGGCTTCGAAGGAGCGTCCTGGGAAGACGCAGGTTGAATAGGCATAGAAACACCTTCATCTGTGCGAGACCTCTTTGCACGATTATCTTCAGGCAAAGAAGCTGCGCGGTGCTTCTTCCTCGAAGGAGAAGGGAGAATCTTTAAGAAGTCCCGACCTAGCACATGTGCACGATGGGAAAGAACACCATAACAATGAATGTTCTCATCACTCAACAACGAATCAGACTCAGCAAGGGTTAGATTAGCCGCTACCCAGGATATTACGGAGGCAATCATGAACTCTTCTCTCTCTGATAACTTGATGGAGAGAGATTTTGTAGTCAAAACCTTGCCCCAGAAAGATTGGACAGGAAACTCCTCTTATTCACGCTCTCCATTTGGGAACTCCCAGTCAGAACCTCTTATAAAGAAGAATCATCTGTGCCAATCTTTTATTGAAGAATAACGCATCTCTAGAGTTGTGAAACACTTCCCGGCAGATTGGGATTGAAAACTACAAACATTTACAGGCTGTCGATTGATGCGGTAAGCTGACAGAAACTCTCGAGCAGTAAGATCGGGGTAGTCCTCTGAATCACCCAGAACAATTTGAAATGCCACACAACTAGCCATAATGAAACGCCAAGCATTAGGGTTGAGTTGCGCCGAGGCTAGTTGCAATAAATCCATAATATCATGCACCGAGCGGCAAAATGGCAAGCATAGACTGTTGGAAAACATGTAGGGATAAAGAGCCACCTTTGTCGCCAGTCCATCCTCGTGCACCATCGGAATACAAGGACTAGGAATTTCAAGAACTATTTCTGGAGGGATAGGGTACTCTGTATAGAATGTACAAAGTTCATTACTAGTCATGGCTGACGTCCAACCTTTCCGAGCAAAATATCTAGAGCGAGAATCGTCCTCGCCTTGTTTGGTCATGATGAAAATAGACGGAAAACTTAGAGTATTACTTTTCAGAGAAATGAAGAAGGAGGGCAAAATGGAAATGACAAGGAGAAAAGAGAAGAAGAAATGAAGGGAAGGAAATGCATAAAAACAATGCGATGAAATGACAAGGTGTCTAAAGCAACGACACGAAGTAACAAGGGATACATCCACCGCGGAGAAACATAACAACGCTTAACTGCCACTCACGTGCGTGAAACTGACCAATCTCGAGCAACATTCAAGTTCATGCCCGGGAGCAGCTTCAGTTAGTAAAGGCAAAGTGAATGATTATTCATTAATGGTAGAGATTGGTTCGCATCCTCTTAGATATGGGGAAAGAACGGATGAGTGCATATGAACCCGTTCACCTTCCATATGTTCGCCTAAGTTAGAAGTCTTCATGGGATTAGTGAGCAAAACAAAAAAAAAAAAAAAAAAAAAAAAAAAAAAAAAAA